>CM062807.1:427778896-428006396 GCA_031772625.1 Pinus tabuliformis
TGAGATGTTTAAGACATGGTTTCTTACCAACCCATACCTTGTGTGGAGCCTTGTGATCCAAAAATGATGAGGGTGATCGATTTACCAAGTAACATGCAATATCCACCACCTCTGCCCAAAATACTTGTCCTAACTCGACACGACTAAGCATGCTTCTTAATTTTTCCATAAGTGTCTCGTTCATCCTTTCTACAACTTCATTTCATTGAGGTGTGTATGGAGTAGTCTTTTGTTTTGTTATATCATATTTCTTACATAATTCTTTGAACTCGTTCTCGTAGGATTATCCACTATTATCCATCCTCAAAACTGAACTTTCTTCTTCATCCAAATTTCCTTAAGAATCTTAAATGCCTTAAAATTGTCAAAGACTTTGGATTTTTCTCAAGGAAATAAATCGATGTATTTCTTGAGAAGTCATTTATAAATGAGACATAATACATAGGTTTACCCAGTGATGGAACCAACATAGGTTCAAACACAACAATGTGCACCAACTATAATATTCCCTTTGCCCTTGTAGCACCAGAGGAGAATCTTACCCAATTTTGTTTCCATACAACCAATGTTCACAAAATTCAAAATCTATAGATAAATTAGACATACCTTCAACCACACCTTTACCGTATAGTATTTTAAGGCCCTTCTCTCTGATATGTCCCAATCTTTGATGCCACAACATAGTCTTTTCTTTCGATATTGTAGGAGTTTTTTCTTCTTTGCCCCACTCTCAAGGACAATGTAACTATTGCACCCATCACTGATAGTGCCTCCTAGAAACCAATACAGAGTTCCAATCTAAACTCCCCTCAACAATACCATTGCTCATTGAACCATCTTAAAGGTTTCCTTTTCAATCAATATTTTTACATTTGCATTTCTCATCTCACTTACAAAAATCAAAATTTTGGGTAATCTTGAGATATGTAGAACACTAGCAAGTGTTCTAATTCTTCCATGTTTTTTCGTCTCATCTCTTGTGATAACAAGGATGAGACTATTTCATCCAAACTTAAATTAGTTGTGTTACTACTTATGGAAACAACCATACTATCCCCCAATTTAGGTAGAGAACACAACAAGCTGATACACTTATCTTCATATGAAATCTGAATATCAACATATAATATTTGAAGGCTTTAACCCTGTACAAAAATTACCTACAAAGAAATTCTTAAAATTAGAAAATATACAATGGTGAGAACAAAAAATATACACAAAGCTTTTTCTCCTAGAACCCAAAACGGGGAAAACCAAATTGATTTTTCACTATATTCCAATACAACATTATAATACATTACATGTAACGAACAGAGTTCGTATACGCAACAAAGTTCATATATGCAACAAACTACTTCAGAAGATATGAAATATATTAATATCCATGATAGGACCGTAATATTATATATTAGAATATTTGAATACAAGTGAGATGATTACAATGAGGATGAGGGCCTGCTTATATACCTTAGGAAGGTACCTCTTCACCAACGGTTATGTCCTTAGGGACATACCTCTTCATTAACTAGTTACTAGCTAATTAATCATTGTTTATTATTATTATTGTTTACATTATTTGTATTATTTTATATATATTTTATTCATAACATTTCCTTCCTCTTCAAAAAACTTTGTCCTCAAATCTTACTTGATAAAAATGCTTGATCACTTTTTCAGTTTTGAATGCCTTCTCATCTCAGAACCTTGATTTTTTTGATACAATTTGATATGATCCTTGGAGCGATAAATAAAACTATCGAACTGAGGACTGAGAAAGGATCTGACCATCCCAAATCAATCTTCTGTGAAATATTGCGGTTACTAGATACTTCGTGTGAAATTTTATCACAAGGCTAAATTGCAGTAACATTAGTAGTCTTTGGAACAAAAGTTTGTTGATTCTGATCTGAGTGATACATATATATAGATTGATTGAGTTGTCTATTCTTGTGATTTAGATATCGATAAGGAGTTCTTGTGGTTTGAGTTTCCCTTATCTTGTGTGTGACAACTTCCTGATTTACTTCAAGTACTGATGTTGTTGATTTGGTTACAAAATCTTCATTTGGATTTTTCATAATTTGAACTGCAACATCTGAATATGTTTTTTCTTCAACCGGTTTGTCTTCTTTTTGAGTTGTGATATTGTTATGTAGACAAATCACTCTTGCGGACAAAAGAAATCTCCCTAGATTCAATGGTTGAATCTAGTAACAAACAAAAGACAAATAAATCTTTCCTTGAGTTCATTCCTGTTGAATCACAAGGAAGAATGTTGGAATATGAAATCCATACATTTCAAATGAAATGACTGATGAAGATCCTCACTATAGTTTGATGTAGCTCCTCAATGATCAAAATCTAGACCTGCAAACATAATAACAACAAAGGATCAAAGGCATATGATAGATAAATGACTCAATAAAATCCATACTAGTGATCAAGGAAATTAATACCTAATATTATTATCAATAGAAAAATGGAAGTAAATACACAATACATCGGCTCCATTGAACAATATAGTGGGAAAGAAACACTCTTTTGTATTAATCTTGAATATGAAGGAGCAATACAACCTTAGCCTTGATGATGTAAGCCTCCTCCCAATGATCTCCAATCCTCCTATTAGGTGACAAGATTTCTAGCCCTATTCCAACAACATAAGTTTACATTCAGAATTCCTCCTTAGCCCTATGGTCTGTGTTGAATTTATAGGCCAATAGGAGGACGTTTGAGATCCTCAATAGGAGGGATTAGGGTTCCACAAAGGCAGGGAGTTTGCTCCATGAACAGAGGGATGAGGCCCAAGTATGTAGAAGCTCTAAGCTTTCAGTTGGGAAATATTCATTCAATAAAGCTTCTAGAAATCACTTTTTATTTTTACTCACGTTGAAATATTTGCGCAGTTTATAGTGGAAAACAGAGCGCAAATTGCCGCAGGCTACAATGGTAAAAAATGTGGTTGTGCAGAGATTGGCTAGGAAACCGTGCAAGTGCTTAAAAATAGGTTTTGAGAAATATAATCCGGAATTCTTGTAGACTTTGGGATTATTTTACTTTCAACTTTGTATGGGAATGCTTGAAAAATTACATAAGATAGCGAGAGATCTAGATTTTCTGGTCTTTTGCCTAATGGTGACAAAATGATGTGTAATAAATATTCACTGGGTTAGTATTCGATCCTTTTTCTTCAACTTGGGTGGTTACATCTGAAGATTTTGATACGTCTTTCGTGTTGAGTTCTCCTATTTTTTTTTCAACGATTTCTTGTCATTTTTAAGTTTCTTAATTTTCATCAATAATTTCTCGTTGTGGTCCTTGAGGCAAGTAACTTCTTTTTTGTTAGTGGTGATTTTGTCAACTTTTCTTTGCATATTTTGTATTGCCTTTTTACTTTCTTGAGGAATTACTTTTGAGATATATTGTATGTCTTCTGGTGTCACCGAATGTGGCTTCAAGGTAGCATCTTGTAGCATTATTTTTTCTTTTTGTAAGAAAATGTGAAAAACTTCTTCTTCAAATTTAGGATGAAGGACCCTAGAGTTTCCACCCAGGGCGAGCCCAAAACAATGTCACTATCATAAAAGAATAAAGTTTTCATGGTGAATTACGAGATAAAAATATAATCCCCAATACTTAGTTGTAGATTACTTATGTCGTATTGTTTGTCACATGTGTCAACAAAATTTGTTTTAATTATATTTGATTCAGGAATTACTAATTGGTTAACACATTTAGGACTAACATAATTACTATCTTCAATAGGACTGATAGAGATTATAATATCTTGTCTTGCGAGTGATCCTTTGACTTTAAATAGTGTACTAACACATTTACTAAAGGTTTTAAGAAATCTTTCATTACTGGTCTCCATTTTTTTTTTTTGAGCTTTAGGGTTTAAAAGCAATACCCTTTTTTCTTTAATGAACTTGAACATCTTTATGGATTCCTTTAATTTTTTTTTTTAATTTTTTTCCTTATAACTTTCAACTTAAAACTACTTTTAAATTGATGTTTTTTCATTGATTCTTCTTCTTTCCCTTTTCAAAGTTTTTCCTATACTCTATTTTTTTTTTTTTAACTTTTTAAATAATCTCTTTTCTATATATATATACTCTCTTTTATTTTTTTAAATGTCCCTTCTATTGAACTTGAAAATCCCTTTTTAGTTCACGAACTTGGAATATTTTTATGTGCCCGGGGTCCTTTCTTTAAATAGGTAATTCTTTTTATAACCCCTTTATAATTTCAAATAGTTTTTATTATAATGATACTTTTATATATTTATTTCATTTCTTAAAATATTAATATTTATTACCTTTTTTTCCTCTGTAAAATACTTTTAATTTTTTTTTCAGAGGAAAAAAATCAGCATAGTATTATATTGAGCAAATATAATGAGCATTACATGTGAACCAAAGAATACTTTTAATTACCACCACTAGATCGTTCTCTTTGATATGGTCCCTTAGAAAATATTTGTTAACCCCTCAATAATCGACATGCTAAAAAATAACAAGAATTAAGCTTAATATTGAATACGACGGGTAAGTTTAATATTGCCAAAGGATGCGATTGTTCACCACTTCCACAGATTTGTTTTTTTTAAATGTGGTCTCAACTCAATATTGACAGGTGAATTGTGTAATTATGAGTTGGATCATCGGAATGGTAGTTGATAATGTGGATAGACCGGGTGATAAATATGTAGCAACTGGATTTGTGGATGCCGCTAGAGGAAGTGGTTGATTTCAACGTCGGTAGTGGCGGTGATTGTTATGGTTTGGTAGTGGTTGACGACTTTGGTCGAATGGCAGGGGGTGGCCTGCGGGCATCCAACCACCAACCATTGTGGATTACGGCTGCCGATGGGGTCGGTCGATGACTATGAAAAATTCACTTGTAACGACCGTGGATTACGGCTGCCGACAGTGTCGGTCCACGACTATGGAAAATTCCCTTGCAACGACGAACAAAGAGTAGTTCATGGGGCAGTTGAGGTATTGTGCTGACGGGCCAATTTTTTTGTTTTTGTTTTTTGAAATATTTATTTTATTTTATTTAACTTTTTAAAATTTTATCTCATATATATATATGAAAAATATATATATATATATATATATATATATATATATATATATATATATATATATATATATATATATATATATATATATATTTTAATAATTTTGTTTTTCAATTATATGGTCAAAAGTTTGGCAAATAGAGAAACTCCAAATTTGTGTAGCAAAACGTTTCAATTGCACGACAACAACATTGACACAAGGTTGATGGCCAAAGGTCGGATTAGACTGGTTCTGTGCAACGTTTGAGCGGCTAGAGGACCGAACAACTTTGATACCAATGTAATGAACAGAGTTCGTATATTTAGAGGAATGTTTTAATACCAATGTAACAAACAAAGTTCATATACGCAACAAACTACTTCAGAAGATATGAAATATATAAATATCCATGATAGTACCATAATATTACATATTAGAATATTTGAATACAAGTGAGATGATTACAATGAGGGTGAGGTCCTGCTTATATACCCTAGCCAGGTACCTCTTCACCAATGGTTATGTCCTTAGGGACATACTCTTCATTAACAAGTTTTTTTTTTTTTAAAACGAAAATGGTTATAATTTGTATTAAAAGAAATCCAAAGCCTGCTAGCCGGTTACATTTAGGAAGCCCAAGAACTGGCTATCCTCAACATATAGATAAACCAACACCGTAACCTTAATGTTCTGAATCTTCTTGACTCCGTTAGTCGAGTTGGTTTCCCGAATTTCCCCATGCTTGTGAATACAGACAAACTGCTGAAGTAAAAGACAGTAATACATGAGAAACAGATTTAAGGGATTGGATCCCAATCTTCAACCCCGTCTCTTATCCGAATGCCTGTAGGAAGGAGGATAGCTTTGTTGGCTTCCGCATCCGCTTCCTTATTATTCTGCCGAAGAATGTGGGAAAAATTCACCTGAAGAAAGGAGCCAACAAGCTTCCTTATTTTGGCAACCACTCTTGCTAGCCAAAAGTCCCTGGGGGACGTGTTATCCACTAGAATTCGAATCAAGGATTGGGAATCACCAAGAATAATGGCTTTCTCAACGCCAAGATCCTGTAAATGCTTAAGACCCTGCAACAGAGCCATGGCCTCTACTTGCATGTTGGTACTATGATCCAGCCCCTAGGCATACCTGTTTACTATGCAGCCATCCGCATTCCTGATGACACCTCCAGCCCCAGCTATTCCCAGATTGCCTTTGGCGGCCCCATCAAAAAACAAGGAGGAACTATCACGCTTATGTAGCCACATGCAGAAATCGCCCTCAGCAAGCCTGATCTGCCAGTTTTTCGCAGTTTTGAAATGTCTCTCGTACTCAGAAAACTGAAGGCCAAGCTTGCTCCCCCACGCCAGATCTTGAGGACTTAAATTTTTATTTTCCAGCTTCTCAAATTTCTCGCCAAGAAACTCCTTGAGCAGGCCGTTGGATTTTGACAAAACAAGATTACCCTTCTATGCTTTCTCTTGAAAAATTCTGTGATTGCGCTCAATCCATATTTGCCAGAAGATGAATATTGGATAAACTAGCGAGGCTGCTTTGAACCAATTGTTTTTGGGGAACTTTCAGGGATAGAGATGAGCCCAATCCTCAAAGAAACCAACAATCGTGTTGGGCAGACGAACAGTGGCTCCCCATGAGGAAAACACGTCAGCCCAATTACTCTTGGTGAATCTGCATTCAATCAATAAATGAGAGGTGTTTTCCTCATTTTCCAGGCATAGACTACATCTAGAAGGGCCCAGGAAGCCTTTCTTTTTAAGCCTGTCCTTAGTTAAAATGCTGTTGTGGCACAACAACCAGCTGAAGAAATTGATTTTTGGCACACATTTCTGCCTCCAAAGTCCTCTCCAAATCGCAGGGCAGCAAGGAACGTGAGGAATTTTTCTGAGCTGTGCATAGCCTTGAGCAACAGTATAAGAACCAGTTTGAGAGCCCCAACCTCTCTTATCTTGTTTTTTGATGCTAATTGGGCTCATACCTTTCAGTTTAGTCAGCAGGAGTGACCATGCCTGATCTAGAGCATCCGGCATTTGAGGTTTCTTCCAGCCTGCCCACGCATTATCCTTCCAACTAGAGATATCTCGCAAATTTTTTATGCTGTTGTTCAATGCTCAGATTCAAAGCTCTGAGAGCTCTTGGTCTTCACCTAAAGGTTCTTCGTTCATGATTTTATTAATCCAGATATTAATGAGCTTTCCATTACCCGGGATCCAAAAGGAATGCTTTTGTATCAGTGGTAAGGCCTGCATGCAAAGCCTGTGAATATGAGAGCCTTTAATGGTGTGGGTGAGGTCATCCAAGCTTCGTAACCTCTGACCCCTGAAATATTTCTTCCATAGCGCCTTTTGAGCCCATCCCAGTTTTGGGGCTATTTGTCTCCACAGGATCTTAGCTCCCATAGTAGTATTTTGAGTCCTGAGGTCCTTGAAGTTCAGGCCTCCTTCTAGCAGAGGTTTAGCAATTTTGCCCCAACTGACAAGGGGGATCTTCCTGTCATTATGCTTGCCGCCTTTCCAAAAGAACCTTCTAATCCACTCCTCCATCTTCTTGAGGATGCTGGAGGGAGCCAACATGGCCGAGAATTGGAAGATGGGCAGGCTGGTTAGAACAGATTTAATTAACACTGTCTTCCTAGCAAGATTCAGCCATGAGAAGCCCCAAGACTAATTTTTTTTCTTGAATTTCTCAACCATTGGGGGCCAATCTTTACTGGAGTGCCTCTTTTGGAAGATAGGAAGGCCCAAATAGATGAAAGAATTCCAAGAAGCAGAGCCAACGAAGCCCAAACATCTGGAAATTGAGGAAAGCTCGTTGTTGGAGATATTCCAGCCATAAAAATGACATTTCCCTTCATTTAGTTTGCTGCCCGAAGTACCACAGAAATCATCCAACACTTTCCTGAATATGGAGGCAGAAGAAACAGAGGCAACACCCAACAAAAGAGAATCATCAGCGAACAATGCGTGATTAATATCCTTGACTCCTCGAGAAATCCTAAGACCCATAATCTCTTGGTCCACCTGGCATTTTTCTAAATAAAAACTCAGAACTGAAGCTTGCAAAACAAAAAGAAGAGGAGAAAGAGGACAGCCCTGGCGCAACCCTCTAGAGGCTTTAAAGAACTCCGTTGCTCTTCCATTCACCAGAGGGGAAATCCAGGGCTTAGAGATGCAGGCCCGGACCCATCTAATAATCTCCTGACCAAACCCAAGCTTGTGCATTACATCAAAGAGGAACTTGTGATGTACTCTGTCAAACACATTAGCTAGATCCAACTTAACCACCATACCTTTTTCTTTCCTCTGCAAGCTAGAATGAATAGCCTCTTGCACGAGGATTATGTTGTCCATGATCTGCCTGCCCTGAACGACCCCCCCTTGGTTTTCAGGAATAATGGAGGGCAAGAGGATCTTCAATCTGTTGGAAATCACCTTTGTTATGAGTTTGTATCCAATGTCGCATAACGAAATCGGACGAAACCTATTAAAAGTGCTGGCTCCATTCTCCTTTAGGGTGAGGACGAGAAAGGCAGAATTTGTGCTTCCTCCAATTTTCTGGCAGTATTGAGATTTAGAAACCATTCTATGTAGATCCTTCTTCACTATTTGCCAACAGACTTGGATGAATCTGGCTATGAAGCCATCCAGACCCAGGGCTTTGTCCGGCTCCATTTCATAGAGCACAACCTTTATTTCTTTTCTGGTAACTTTAGCTTCCAGTTGTTGATTCATATTTGGAGAGATCTTGGGGGGGATAACATCCAAGAACATAGTGTCCTAGCTCATTACCTCGACTTCACTATATAGTTTCTCAAAGTGGGAGAAGGCAGCCCCTTTGATACTTGTGAAGTCCTTGTGGGTAACAAGATCTTCTTTTATTTCAGAAATGGTATTGAAGGACCTTCTAGCTTGGGCTTGCTTGTGGAAGAAGGAGGTATTCCTGTCTCCTGCTTTCAACCACAGACTACGGGATTTCTGCCTCCAATATTCTTCCTCTTGCAAACATGCTTTGTGGAATTTTTGCTGCAGATTTCCTTCTATGGCTATAGATTCCTCTGTGGGGTCCTCTTCTTCCATCTGTAGTTGGTGTTTCTCAAGGAAGGCATGGGCCATCTTCCTTTCATCAGCCGGATTCGGAAGAGTTTTAGCCCAGCTCTTCAGAACAACTTTTACTCTTCTTAATTTTTCTTCCCATACAAAGAAAGGAGACCCTGTGACAGGTCGATTCCAACTCTCTTTAACCTTATCCTTAAAGTCTGGATGCCCAATCCATAAAGCACTGAATCGAAAAGGAATGGCCCCAATTTTTTTTTTTTTTTTTTTTGTGTGCTGATAGCTCCAGTATTATGAGTTTATGATCCAAAATGCTACATGGTAGAATGAGCATCCTAGCTTCTAAACCAAGGAGAAGATAGGAACTTTGAATAAGAAATCTATCTAATCGCGCAGCAATATGGTCAAGACCCATTCTTTATTTCACCAAGTATACTTACCTTTCAAGGGCTTGATGTCGAGCAGATCCCAATCTTGCATGATGTAAATAATGCAGCAATAATGCTGCAACTCCTGGAACTCCCTTCTTTAATTTTATCAACTCGGTAGTTCGTAACAAACTTGGAAGCGACGGTGCTGTATGCACAAGTACTAGCTCTTGCCGCGGCTGTCACTTGATCAGCTGGCACAAGTCCGCTAGGAGCTTAAGCCAACTTCTATGAGCTCTTAGAAGAAGCTTTTTAACTGATGGATGAAAGCTAACTCAAAGGAGGCTAATCTACTTGCAGAAAGAAACTGAAAGCGGAAAGGAAATGCAAACCCTAGCAAACCCTAGTTTTACCGATTAACCCTACTGGTGCAAGAAAAATGATGCAAGCTACAGAAAGGAATGCCATTGACTCTTAGAAAGGTAAAATTCATGTGACTAAGCTACTTCTGAAGTGAAATCTGAAAAGAAACATCTTTTTGTATTTTTGAGTAAGTTGGCAGAATTATCATGCATGCGATTTAACTGTTTTTGACTGTGCAGAGGTGGATTGGCAAGAGGAAATGCTTGGAGGAGGTCAGGAAGGTTCAGAGAGGGCCTAAGGGGTCCCTAACACCCTTCCAGAGAGTTTCACAGAGTTTGGCTATCAAGAAACCTCATTCGTGAGCTTCTACAGGAAGTCTGCAGGGGTTCTACAGGATGTTCTGGAATTTCTACAGGATGTCTGTAATTTTCTACAGGATGTTCAGAAATGAGATTTTGGAGGATGGATGGAGGAAGAAGGATGAAGGAGTGGGTATGGAGGTGAGATAAGGGTGTGAGGAGGTCCAAGACTTGGGGAATGGAGCTGAGAAGTGGCGAGGATGGTTGGATTTGTTCAAGGAGAGGTAGAGCAATGTTGCACAACAATATGGGAATTTAGGGCAGAGTGAGCAAGTGGCAAACATAAGGCAAGGATTCTAAGTAGAGGATGAAGCAGGTGGGATTGATGGAGAATGGGCAAATAAAGAAGGATAACAGGTGCTCTGAAAGTTGTTTTTCAAACGAAACAAACAAGGATTTGGAAAATCAAAGACCTAGTTATGTTAGTCTATTCTGACCTAGATAACAACAAAGAAATGGAACATAAGTTTATTTGTACTGAAATCAGATGAAATAACTATGCAACGAAGCAATCAAGAATTTGAACATGTAACCAACTTCTGCAATTAAAAATCGAACACTAATGATTGCATGGTGAAGCAAAGACAGTGTTTTTGGTGGCAGCAAGGTCACCTTGATCTCAGCTCCTGATCCCACTGAGGGAGAGGTGAAATCAGAGGTGCTTGATGGCCCTTTTTCTGAATATCTTCCCTGTTATTAACCTATCAACTAAATCTGAACATGAAAATCCTTTTTTATCATCAAAAGCAACCTAAATAACAAAACAAGATTTAAATCTAAATAGCAGATTTTATTCTAAGAATGCAACAAAAACACATAAAGTAAACAAAGGAGGTACTGGGCACTTGAGATGGGCCCAACCCCAAGAGCTACAACCTCCTAAGAGAGATTTAGAGTTGGTGCAAAGCTGGATTCATCTTTATTGATCAAAATAATAGTTACATTCCAAAAACTGTCCACAAGGAAAACTTGAAAATGTGCTGAAATGCAGAGCTAACTTACTGCCTAAAAAATGACTAAAAGAATGACTAAAATCGAACTAGTAACTAGCTAACTTCTGCCTACAAAGTGACTAACTGAAATGAGGCCCTAAGCCCTCTTATTTATACAAATTGAGGACCCCAACAACCCTCCTAAACTTTAGGAACTCAGGTGCCAAAACTTGTAGTTAACAACACTTTTACTAGCACTTGCTCGGCTGCCCTTGTGATAATTGATTTGGTGGCCCTTGAACTCCGAGCTGATGGTGGAGAATTCGAGGTAAGGGCCCATAAATGAAGGGGACACCTTCCTACAAATCCTCTCCTTTGTTCTTCCACAAATTTGGCTGCCAAGTGCTCATTAAAACCTTTGATTTTGTCTCAAAATTAACTAAAAATCTGCACGAAGCACCCATTGGACTTGTTGGCATAATGACTAACCCAATTCACTCTATTAGCATAAATATAATAAAAAACATGCAATAAAATAATGAGAATGGTGGATTAAGTCGAATTAGGAGGTTGAATGAGCCCATATAATTATCCATTTTTGGGGCTCATCAGTCCTCCACCCATTCCCTCGTTGGATCCCTTACTATGCTGCCACCTCTCTTCTCTGAAGAACTTAAGGTTATATTTAGATCCCCTGCTATAATAATATTGCTCAGCGTCTCTTCCTCAGCCATGATTTTGATTGAGTCCCAACACTGCTTCTTTTCCCTTGCTTTTACCAGCACATAAACATTAAAGAGACTAAAGGCCTCCCTTGTTTCTCGGCTTATGAATTGCATAAGCTGCCAGTGAGTATTCTGCTTTCCATTAAACAATTCCAACTTGGCTTCATTCCAGAGAGCTCCCAGCCCCACTGATGCACCTCGGGCTGAGACAACCTGCCCTCCACGTTTTCTCCAAATATTCCTGCCTACTTGAAGGAAGCTCTTTTTCTCCAACTTAGTCTCCTGGATCAGTAGGATATCTGGGGTTTCTATCCTGATCAAACTTCACATTGCTTCCTCTTTTTGCTTGCTCCCCAACCCCCTGCAATTCCAGGAGACAATATTCATTATTTACCTTTCTGAGATTGGGTGGCCCCTTTGGGCCCCTGTCCATGACTTCTTGTAATCTTTGGTGTTTTTGCTAGCAACTTTTCCAATGTTGGCTGACTGCCTTGGAGTTTGTCTTTATATGTTTCTCGCTCTCTTTTTTCCCGGTCAGACTTCCTTCCTCTTGTCGATCTGTGAGACAATGTTTGGGAGTCACCTATTTCTCCTTCCTCCTCAGATTCTTCCGAATCTTGGTCTTCCTCTTCCATATATGTGGCCTTTCCCTTAGGGCTTACGACTGCACTCTCACCTTGCCTGGGGTTTTCGAGAATCTCTTTCTCATTTGCCTCATTCTGCTACTGTTCTATTTCTTGCATTTCAATTGAGGCTGAGGACAGGGGGCAATTGCGTTCTCTTGTGCCTTTGGCTATTGCCCTTGGCCACTAGAAGAAGGCTGCGGCCCTTTGCCTTTTGGAGCTCCAAGGGAGTTTGAGGGTTTAGGGTTCGCCCTTGATCTTTTGACCTGCTTCCATCCTTCTTCCTTTCCTTGCACCGCCTCTTCATTTTTTGTACAGTTCTTGGAAAAATGTCTGTATTCTTGGCACTTGAAAGGAAGCTGCTCGTAGTCAAGTTTTTGCACATGGGTCCAGCTTCCTACATTTATCTTTATAGCCTCTGGCAGCCCCACTTCTAGATCCACTTCGACACAGATCCTAGCGCAGTCATATTGGTCCTTGGTGCTTGCGCGATCTATGAATTTTCCCAGCGTGTTGCCTATATGTTGGAGAGAATCCCAGTTCCAGCAATGTACAGGAAGATTCAGAAGCCTTACCCACACTGGAACTGCCGACGGAACATCTTCAGCTGGATCAAAATCAGGAGTCCATCTGTTCAAATAGAGACCTTGAGGGCCCATAAAATAGGGCCCGTTCCTGAAGATTAGATCCTTGTCTTCTTTTGAAATAAACTCGAATAGGAAATAGCCTTGCCCTAGGAAATACGAGGTGACACTTTGCTTGATTAACGGTCTCCAGTTCCTGCAGACCCAGGCTTCCGTGGCTTTGGGAGAAGGCCAAAGGCCAGTGAACTGTCCTACCAGAGCCCTCTCAGCCAGTGACAAAGCTACCTTGATCGGCCCCTCCGGAGGGAGGGAGACCTTTGGTATATTTTCCAG
The DNA here is from genome assembly GCA_031772625.1 of Pinus tabuliformis. Classification (NCBI taxonomy): domain Eukaryota; kingdom Viridiplantae; phylum Streptophyta; class Pinopsida; order Pinales; family Pinaceae; genus Pinus; species Pinus tabuliformis. The sequence goes on from CM062807.1 coordinate 427,792,314, forward strand.
CTTTTTAACAAACTTCGAAGCATTCGGTTTCTTCTTGGCTGGCATCGAAGCCAGAAGAGACTTGAACGCGACATCTTCAACCTTAGGGGAGGACGGAAGACTGATGGGAGGAGCCTGGGACGAGCCTAGCTCATCCATGGTAGAGGGGCGCAGCCCTAGCGCGGCCAACCAGCCCGTGAGAGCACGCAGCGGTTTGCAGAGCTCGGGGAGGCAGAAAAAAAAAAGTCAACTTTCTTGTTACTTGTAGACCCTCTTCATTAACTAGTTACTAGCTAATTAATCATTATTTATTATTATTATTATCTTTATATATATATATATATATATATATATATATATATATATATCATAACAAATAATGTAACTATTGCACCCATCACTGATAGTGCCTCCTAGCAACTAATACATACTTCCAATCTAAACTCTCCTCAACAATACCATTTCTCATTGAACCATCTTAAAGGTTTCCTTTTCAATCAGTATTTTTACATTTGCATTGCTCATCTCACTTACAAAAATCAAATGTCTGGCTAATGTTGGGATATGTAGAACACTAGGGAGTGTTCTAATTCTTCCATGTTTTTTCGTCTCATCTCTTGTGATAACAAGGATGAAACTACTTCATCCAAACTTAAAGTAGTTGTAGTACTAGTTATGGCAAGAAGCATACTATCCCCCAAGTCAGGTAGAGAACACAACAAGCTGATACACTTATCTTCATATAAAATCTTAATATCAACATACAATATTTGAAGGCTTTAACCCTGTACAAAAATTACCTGAAAACGAATTCTTAAAATTAGAAAATATACAATGGTGAGAACAAAAAATATACACAAAGTTTTTTCTCCTAGAGCCCAAAACGAGGAAAACCAAATTGTTTTTTCACTATATTCCAATACAATGTTATAATACATTACATACATGATGAAGCATTCATAAACCCCCAATTCATTAACCTTGGATTAGAACATAACCATAGTTTCCTTGACCGGATCTACAAAATACCAAGGGTGAAACCATCATGCTTAAAACCATGCATAAAAAGCCATGGGTGAATCCCCCCACCATCGTTGGGTCCACCCATGATCCTTGGGCTTTCCAACAATCCTTAGGTTTGCCCCCCTTTTTTTTTAGCGGGGCGCTGCCCCAAACCAATCGTGTAAATAATATAACATATACCCAACAATATTTGACTGACCATAGTATTGAAGACATTTAGATGCACTATAATTGAGTCTCCATCATTCATCCTCATGTTATACAACATCTTCCACAAGAACAATTTGTTCACCAAATTCTTAGACTAATACAAAGCTCGTAACTTATTCAATATTGCTTTGTTGTAGCTTCTCTTGAAACATTTAGCAATATTGAATTTGAGAGACATGATCATATTATGTTCTTTGCCTTCTAATCTAACTTGTTCTAGTCTTCTATTGACTTCCCGTTGGTGCATTACCCAGATCCACAATGATCCATTGATCTTTATCCACGAAAATATCTTTCATTTTTATCCTCGATAGCTCAAAAAATCTACCCATTTAATTTCTTAAACTCTATCTTTGAATTGCTCACCATTTCCTTTCAACATGAAAATTCATTATGTAGATCTCCCACTGTGCCAAAGTTTTCCACTATCCTGAGCCAAAACTTTTAGCCACAAAGGTGTCCCCTTGAAGCCAAACTGCTCTCATGCCAAATATTGGTTTTAATAATGTACAATTAATTGTTGCAAATAGATTCTTAAAAAGAAAAGATGCAATAACACACACAAATTTAGCATAGAGATTTTGCAGTATATGTCACTTTGGTACAATATGATATGTTTATCTTGCAACATCCATAAACCTTCAATCCATTAATCCTAGAGTAGAATACAACCATAGTTCCTTTAACCGTAATTACAAAATCATGGGCTAAACCACCATGTGTCACAAAATCACTAAAAGCGAAAACCATGCGCGAACATGGCCCAAAAAATGTTCAAGGGATCCATGCATACAAATGACACATGGGACTAGTTGTGCAAATCATATAACACATACCCAGTAAGTTTACATATTTAGTTTTTTAAATTCAATTAGGTCTTCACCATCTTTAATTAGATATCTTCTCTATTTTCTCAACTTCCTTTACTATGCCTAACAACACTTATAATTCCTTTGCTTATTTAATCCATATCATATCTAGCTCCAACGCTACTTTGTTTGCTTCATTTTTTCCACTACTTATAGAAGTTTTATATTATTTTGTTTCTATCCTTAGTTGGATGACTTCTTTTTCTATGGTACCTTTATGTACAAATTCTTTGGAAAATACAAATTAAGTTATGTGCCTAATTCATTCTATGTGATCCTTCAAATAATTTACCTCTCTATTTTTCTAATTTAATTCTTCTTGCATGTCTTGTAGCTTGTGGTCATCATTTTGTGGTACACTTTTCCTATATGCTAGGTTTAATGTTTCATGTTTTTTCCCTCAACTTCTTTAAATTCATAATGTAGTGTCTACATAGGCAATGCAGTTTTAAATTCCCACCCCACTCCTCATTACCATTGTGCACTATCGAATGAAAAAGGACGTGTTCTACCCCACATGTTGCATTCATCTTAATTATTCCAAAATATATTCCAAACTAGCCTTTGCTTTATTTTCCTTCTCTTGAATTAATTCATTACACCTTCTCCTTTTTCTTAGTATTTTCCATTTTTTGTCATCAAGTTCTTTGTTGGGTTTTCTTTTCGAGATAGTTCAAAACAAACTTATATAGTTAAGAAAATATAGTGCTTTGTTGCTCACCCATGTCTCTTTTTGATTGCTCATTGAGAATTTTTTCTTCTTGTTGTTAAAATCTTCTTCTTCCTTAAATTTTATCTCTCAATCAACTACTTTTTTTGTTATTATTTTATTACTTTCCTAGTTTTCTTTTATGTTTATGATTTATTTTTAGTCTTTATTGTATGCTCTATGATGCTAGCTTCATTATCAATTTTCATCTTTTTCACTCTTTCTCTCTCTTTTGCAACTTTATCTTTTTCTTCCCTATTTTCCTCATCACAATTTCCTTTGTCATTTATGGTGTCTTCATTGTCACCTTTTTTATTTATTTATATTTTTCTTTGCTAATCCTCCTACTATTTCCTTCTTCTTTCTTCCTCTTATTTTCCTTCTTTGATTGCCTAGCATGAGAATTCTTTCTTCCCGCTCTTTGATTTTATCTTTCTATTGTTATTTTCAACTTCATTTTCGTCTTTGTTTTATTTGGTAACATTTATTTATTGTGGATGTTTTAGTTGCTTGACTTATTTTTCCTTTTTAGCCCCTTCCCACTTCTTCTTTATGTTTCTTCTATGTAATTCATGTAGTGATTTCTCATCCTTCATTTTTCTCTTTGATTAATGTATCTCAATTTGTTATCTAGTTAGAGTATTTCACTCATTTTGCCTCTATCTTTCTCATATATTTTTCTTATGTCTTCCTTTTGTTGAATGCCATTTTCCTTCTTATTCTTTTCTTTTAAATTGATTTTCCTCCACTCTTATTTCTTCTTCTTTTTTCTTTTATTTATTATTATTATTTTTCAAATCTAGGTTAGCTTTTATATATTAACTGAAGAATTAAAAAACATTACATAGTCTGCCTTGTTGGTGTTGAGAAATGTAACTAGTTTTGGTCTTCATAATTGTTGTACTCATTTAAATATGTATCCAATGTAAAAACCAAGAAATATAATTATTATGATCAAAACATGGGTTTCATGCTCATTGGTTAAGATATTTTAGGTAAAAGCATGCTCTTCGTGCTTCTAGGGTTTTTTAGGTCTTAGGATTTATTGTCACGAGTCAAAGGAGTCAACATCATGTTTATAAGACCCATACGGTAAACTTATAATTGCAAAAAGGATTAATTTTGAGTCTAGAAAGTCCTGGAATCTCCAAGAGTACAATTTGGCCGTGGGATCCTCAAGTCGGCCTAAAAGAGGGAATTCGAAACCTTGAGAAGGCTATATAAAGAGCAGTTTGACTTCATTTGGAGATACATTCACTCACAAGTTTGATATATCAAGAAAGAGTTTGATTTGTAACTGGGAAGCTAGGAAAAGCAGAGCGAAGTCCTAGAAGAAGATGGGAGGCGAAAACATCTTGTATTTGAGCTCTATCTCTCTCACACATGCGAAGAAGCTAGGGTTTCTGCAGGTTCGAATTTTTGGGGAAAAAAGTTGTTGCTGGTGAGAAGAATTGGAGGAACAAGTTGTTGGATAGAGAGAAATCCTTCTTTTGACCTTGGGGAGAGACGTTTTTCTCCAAGAAGGTCTCAAAAGGAAGATAGATTAGGGTTTTTGCAGCAATTGCTAGGATGAAGTTGTAGGTCGAGTAATAGTGTTGTAGCTAGGTGAACAAAGTTGCAGTGTATAACAATTTGGTACATATTCAAGAAGGACTTGAGGAAGGGATGACTTGGCATTGGGAGAAGGACTTGGTCTAGGGATTGGGTCTTTGTATCTCATTTAAAGTATATTCTAAGAAGAGAAGAGTTTTTGGGTTTTCCCCTTAGAGGGGTTTTTCCCTGGATGAGAGCTTATATCTGTGTCCTCTTTTATTGTTGTAGTTTGTTGATATTGATTGATGAACATATCTAACTAAAGAACATAAAGAAGATAACTAAGATTCACAAGCAAGTATCAAGGTTACGAAAATAAGATATAATAAGTTGCCACTTTACATTTTCTAACATGACATCAGAGCTAAGGTGAGCAAAGAAGGCAACCAGAAGGACACTCGAAATAATTTTTGATCGAGGGATAGGAAGCTCTCAAGGAATAAAAGAAGAATATTGTCTCTTAAAGGATCATTGATAGAAGACCCTTCTGATCTAGGGTTTCTACATTGAAGAATATTAAAACTACATCCATCTTGTAAGGAGGATATTTATCTCACAAAATGGAAGTCTATTTGCAAGTCATTAATCTTGGACGCTGTTAGTGGAGGAATCCTAGGGAACATCTTTCAAGTGAATCATTAAGAACTCTTTAAAGGTCTTGAAGACATCAAGAAGGGATGGGATATTATTCAAGTAAGTATCACATTATCTCATAATGGTTGAATCTTCAAGTCATGTAAGTTCTTTCTGCAAGGGGAGTAACAAGCTCATAGGGGTAGTAAACTATCTAGCACGGAAGAAGATGATTTTCATAGAGCAAGATGTAATGGGATATGTTACCAGAGAAATTACTAAACCAATAAATTATAAGACACAAGAACTATCAAGGTACAAGAAAGGGGAAGTAAGAGCTCAAAGGATCATAGTGGAATCAATCAAGGATTCTCTTATTCCATTTTTCGCAAACTTGAAGACTTCCAAGGTCATATACGACAAGATATTGAATTTGTACTCTCTAAGTACAACGGGTCAAAATATGTCATTACGGAACAAGCTATATAGAATGAAGAAATAAAAGGACGAGGATATGACATCCTTCCTCATGAGTGTATCTCAACTAAGAGACCATTTTCAAGGACTTGGGGAACCCATAACCTATTCTGAAGTAACCATATGTGTTCTAAATGCATTGCCACCAGAATGGAGAAAAATTGCAACAAGTGTCTACTCCAAGAAGGATTAAACTCCCGTTGAAGAGTTGTGGGCATAATGCATACTAGAAGAATCAAGGATCAAGGTCAAAGATGACATTGGATCAGATGAACAATCTCAAGCATTACTAGCCCATGTCAAGAATATAAAGAAATTTGAGTTTGGAAAGTCCAAGAAGAAAGATATGTCCAAGGTACAATGTTTTGGATTCAACGAATTTGGACACTTTAACAGGACTGTCCAAACAAGAAGAACAATAAGAGAAAGGATAGAAGAAATGATAGAAGTGAAGCTCATGTAGCCGAAGTAGTGGGAGAACCTAAGAAGAAGGCAAAGAAGGAAGAAGTGAAGGACCTTTATTACTAAAGAAGGTTCACTAACTTCTGAGTTCTTTATGATTTTTTTTCTTATGATGACATGTTTTGCATAAGAATCATAGGATATAAGCATATGATATTAACATGTTTGGAATTTATATGATTATGTTGCTTAGTAGAGATCATATAGGATAGAATGTTGACCATTTTACATGATGCTCATCTAGATATTATCTAACATTATGTTAGAGGTTGTCCTCTTGGTTATGATTCAAGAAAGACCTTCATCTTGGAAAGTCCTTGGGAAATGCATCATGAATGAAATAGTATGTATTCTATGTAATGTGGAAACATGTCGGTAAAGAAGGATGAAGGATTGCAATGTGTCAAGATACAAACTTTATGGGAAGTATATGGATAGCTAGATGATTGGTTAAAATCATAAGAATGAATGTTGACTTGGGATAAGATTCGTGTGTATGCGAATCTTGTGAAATAAAGATTGGATATGCTTAAGTAATTATGATGTTGGAAAATAATAGAATTTGACTTACTAAAGAATGTATGAAAGATTAGGATTTTCTCTAGAATATGTAATGATTAACATCCAATATGATCATCGGAAGAATAAAAGTTGTAACTTGGTAATCAAGTTCGATCCTTGGGCACTCTGATGTAAGAAGAAAATATCAAGTGGAGATGGTCAATGAGGATGTTGATGGTACGATAAGGTCACCATGGTGAGGTAAGTTTATTTCATTTTGGTTTGGTTATATGGTTAACATATTATTTTTCCACTTGGTAGAATGGTGCAGGAATACATGATGAAAATTGAGGCAAATTCAACTGCATGGATGAAAAATATTGAGGGAAGCTCAATATATGGCACCTGGAAACTATGAAGTTGAGATGAGTCCATCTTGGGATTGAAAAGGTAGTTTTGTGAGAAGATAACCTGAAGATCTAGGAAGATAAATTTCATGATCAAAAGATTGGGAAGGCCCAATGAAATTATTTCATAATTAAAGAATAAGTTGATGGCCAAGGAAGATGACCTGGATCTTATCGCAAGAATGAAGAGTGGAGATGGTTCCATGATACCTTGAAAGGAAGTAGGTTCGATGCAAGAGATGCAAAGGAATGATGAAGTTGAGGACAGCTAGTAGCTCATACTCTGATGAAGACAAACTGTAAATGCTTGTGGTGTTAGCTTTCATTATTGGAATGAAGGAATCTTCTCTGGTTTTGACAGGGAGGAAAGTAGTTTCCTTGGATAAGGAGCAGGGATCTATTATCAAGATTCAGTAAGATTAGGGATGTACTCTTTGGTTTTAGAGGGAGTAATATTTGGTATGACATGTGAATTATCCTCTTCAAGAGATAAAGAGAGAATGATGGAGGATTGGATAAGCGTCTATGGTTTCCTTGAGGATATATCTTCCAAGAAATGAAAGGGATTGACACTCTTTGATGATGGGGCATGAATCCAAGAGAAGAGTGGTCAAAGAGGACTAATATTCTTTGAAGACTCAAGTATGGAAATCTAAGATAAGAATAGTCCTAAAAGGACATACCTTGTGGACATCTGGATGGGGTATGTAACTTAGAGAGGTAGTGTGGTATCACACATAAATCTTCCTAGCATAATGCTCTTGATTAAAGTAGAGCTTGTCTAGTTAGGCCTCAAGGACAGTGCTAGTCACAATGATGATGCTTATAGTATGGCTTATCAATCCAAATTTTCTTGAGAACTCTTTATTTTGAGATATGATGTTTTACTGGTTGTACAATTATGAATACCTCCCTAGTTAAGAGGGAGCATTGAGAAATGTAACTAGTTTCTGTCTTCATAATTGTTGTACTCATTTAAATATGTTTCCTATGTAACAAAAAATAAACGAAGAAAGGAAATTATAATTATCAAAGCAAGGGTTTCATGCTCATTATTGATGATCTTTTAGGTAAAAGAATTTTCTTCATGCTTCTAGGGTTTGTTAGGTCTTAGGATTTATTGTCATGAGTCAAAGGAGTCAACATCATGTTTATAAGACCCATCTGAGAAATTTGTAATTGTAAAAAGGATTACTTTTGAGTCTAGAATGTCATGGAATCTCCAAGCATACAAGTCGGTCCTGGGATCCTTAAGTCGGCCTAAAGGAGGGAATTTGATTCCTTAAGAAGGCTATATAAAGAGAAGTTCGACTTCATTTGGAGATACATTCTTTCACAAGTTCAATATATCGAGAAGGAGTTCAATTTGTACCTGGTAAGTTGGGAAAAGGAGAGTGAAGTCCAAGTGGAAAGAAGAAGTTGGGAGGCCAAAATATCATGTCTTTGGGCTCTATCTCTCTCACACGTGTGAAGAATCTAGGGTTTTTGTAGTTAGAAAGAGGCCAAAGTTGCAGGTTTGAATTGATGGGGAGCGAAGTTGTTGCTAGGGAGTAGAATTGCAAGAACAAGTTGCTGGATAGAGCGAAATCCTTCTCTTGACCTTGTTGACCTTGGGGAGAGTTATTTACTCCAAGAAGGTCTAAAAAGGATGATAGATTAGGGTTTCTGTAGTAGTTGCTGAGACGAACTTGCAGGTCAAGTAGCTGTGATGTAGTTGGCCGATCAAAGTTGCAGTGTATAGCAGGTTGGTAAAGATTCAAGAAGGACTTGAGGAAGGGATGACTTTGTACTGGGAGAAGGAATTGGTCTAGGGATTGATTCTTTGTATCTCATTTAGAGTAGATTCCAAGAAGAGAAGAGTTTCCAGGTTTTCCCCTTGGAGGGGTTTTTCCTTGGATGAAAGCCTATATCTGTGTCCTCTTTTGTTGTTACAGTTTCTTGATATTGTTTGATGAAAATATATGACTAAATAAAATTAAGAAGATAACTGACACTCACAATAAAGTATCAAGGTTAAGAAAATAAGATATAATACGCTGCCATTTTACATTTTCTAACAATTGGTATGTCACTATGGAAACAATATCAATAGTAGAAAAATAGTTTTTTTTTTTTTTTTTTTAATTAATTTATATATATATATATATATATATTTTTTTTATATATATATATATATATATATATATATATATATATATATATATATATTATATTTAATTAATTAATTTATATATATATATATATATATATATTTAATAAAATTTTTATTTTATTTTATTTTATTTATTTATTTATTTATCTTAAGTTTCTAAAAGGAATTATCAATCCATAAGTTATAATAAAAAATATCGAAACTATGATAGAAATATATTAAAAGACAATACTTAGAGATACAATAACCAATTCTTCTAAACTTGAGCAAACTAGACAAAACCTAAGATAATGAAGCATACAATAACTTAAATAGGAAGGGATTTGTCATTAGAGTCCAAAACATGAACATAAGAGCTATTGGATGTTGGAAGCTCTGAATTATAGTTTTATTGCTCATGACTGAGACTTTGCGGTTGACCTATTTAATTTACAACTGCAAATCATCCAATTGTAGTAGGATGGTTTGATGTTCCTCACTTCTTTCCATTGAAAGCTTTCCCACAATGTTTTGATTTGCCAATATATGTCGATAATTTTGAAATATTTCATATCTTTGGTCCTGGATATGCTTGTATTTGGAATCTGGTTCCAACTCTTTGCAAATTTCCTCATTGGGGAGCAAGTCTCATTCAAATGTGCTTCAACTTTGGTGGAATCTATTACTACCCTCACTATAGGAGGGTTACATTATTTCCATTGAGGATGTAGCCTCATGTTGTGTGTGAGTAAGAGGGCATCAAGGGATTCCTTATGGTCTCTTCTACTAGGTCCATTGTAGGTCATGTCTATTAGGGGTAATGGATTCCATAGAGAAAGCACCACTTCAAAGTCCTCTACCTAGTTGGTATAAGTGCAATACAATTGTAATAGAAGAAACCTATAGTTGGAGAGAGAACTATTTGGCCATTCCTAAGAAGAGACAAAGCCAACACTAGGAAGGATCCGATTGAGATAATGATGATGATTGGAGGACTCCATGCATGTGACCTGTCAAAATCCCAAGCTTTCATTTCCATATGAGACCTTATAAATTTCTAGAGCTTTGCAAGCACCGAGCAAGTTTTCAATACATCAGGATCCATAATGAGATGGATTTCCAAATCTAGTGCTACCATATATATGATTTATTGTCTGCTATGGATAGGCCTAATAGATACTATGCATGAGCCTACAAATTTTCTTTATATCAGATATTATGTTTGGATGCTAAAGTAACTGTGGTTCTGCTATTGGTGTGGTTTCCAAAGTTGTAGACCAATATTGGATATGATGTCTCTCTTTGAAGATTAATAGAAATATTTACTTTACAAAACAAAAAAATTCCAATATATTAAACAATGCCAAACAAATGGGGCACTACATACACTCCCTTTTAAGAATTTTTTCCCTAAAATTCTAAACTAAGTAAGGGAACTACTAGAACATCTAAGTTGTGTTATTCTATGTCACAAAACTAGGACTATAACTATTCCATTATACCTTTACTTGGTTTCCCAAGTGCTGCCAATGATGTTGAATGGATTGGTCCAAAATATAAATTGGTTCAGTCGTGAACTCAAATTAATAACATGAGAAGGGTTTGAAATATAATGAAGTAAAATAGGTACACGAAAACATCATGCATATGATCTTATGATGATGACAATACAAGATGATAAGCAATTAGCCCCTTTCTTTCAAGAATTTCAAATGGTCCTACATACCACGGTGACATCTTAACTTCCTTGACAAATTTAATGGATCTCTTTTGTGGGTTAACTCGCAATAATGCCTTCTCTCCAATTTTGTAACTTATATAAACTCTATGCACATTTTCATAACTCTTACATCTATTTTGTGCTTCTTTTAACCTTCCTTTAATCATTTTCATTGTTCTTTAATTTGTTGAATTACTTTTAGTCCAACAAGGATTCTATCCTCTACACTATCCCATCTAAGAGGTGTCCTGAACAGTCTACCATACAAAAATTCAAATGGTGCTATCTTAATCAAGCTTTGATAGCTTTTATTTTAGTATCATTAAGAATTAGTATAATTATAGTATCATTAATATATAGTTGAAAAAGATTCTTAGAAAAGGTTGTTGAATGTAAAGAATAGTGGTTATGAACAAGTGGAAAGATCAAATGGATATAGAACAACATTATATATTATCATAATTTCTTGATCTATTTTCAATAGAGTTGCTTGGAATGGCATTGAAGAATTAGTTAAAGTTTGCTATTGAACTCAAACCTAGGACATAACGTATCTCCAAAGCTTTGTATCATATGAATAAAGTTGCAATATTTATAAATACCTAGCACATCACCTAGGGTTCCTTCAACCTAGCACATTACCTAGGGGAGCATTGGTGATTTTTATTAGATTGAAATATAGATTGTGGAGGATTTTCATTGATTAAAAATAGTTGAATGAAGCTACCATTATAAACCAATAACCCATTAGCTCAAATTGATGATTTATTTGATCGAATGAAATAGGCCATGATATTTCCTAAAATTTATTTATGATTTGGATATCACCAATTATAAATTAAGGAAAAATATATTCCAAAGGCAACATTCATAACACCATTTCGACATTATGAACTTGCACTGGTTCCTTTTTTGTTGACCATTGCTCTAGTAGTATTTATGAGTTCAATGAATGGAATAATTAAAAATATTTGGATAAATTTGTACAAGTATTTTTATATGACATTCTTATATATTCTATAACACTAGAGAGCACAAGGTACATTTAGGGAAAGTTTTCAATGCCTTACAAGCCATACGTTATATGCTAAACTTTCTAAATGTTCATTTTTCTATTCCAAGATTAATTATTTTAAACACATCATTTCAAGAGAACGAATTATTATAAACCTAACAGAGATAGAGGTTGTTTTGGAGTGGCCAATGCTTAATGTGCATGAAGTATAAAGTTGTATGGGATTAACTGAATATTACAAAAGAATTGAAGTAAGTTTTTGAAAAATACCTAAGCTGGCTATAGAACTACAAAAGCAAAATAAGAAATTTGTATTGGTAGAAGAGTGTGAACAAACCTTCAACAAGTTGAAGCAAATTTTGACATTGGCACCAATCTTAAAAGTGTTTGATATGGAGTAGAATTTTTGGATGTGTATGGATTCTTCCAAACAAGGATTAGGTGCAATATTAATGCAAAAGGGTAGTGTGATTACTTATGCTTCTAGAAACCTTATATCACATGGAGAAAAGTATTTTGTTGACCCAAATTTTGGTCCAAATGATAAAATACCTACAAAGACTTGTAAGTATGAAATAAAATACTATCTCATTGCTTCCCCTAAGATGTTACATGTGAAATCAATATAAAGGTATGTAAGGGTCCCATTGGAAAATGTCTTTTTTTTTGGGAGCATGTATACACCATTTAACTTAACACAAAAATGGCTTGGGATACATCTTTATGTGAATTTGATACAAGTTTACTCGTATATCTACTTGAATTTGTCACTATGTTAAAACCTTGTGGAACCATATCATATTCTATAAGGTTGGTGTATGATTAAAGGCATGGAGTTTTGTTTTTAATCACAATATAAATCCTATCATAGGACACATGAACCAATCATTCGACATATTTGAAAACTAAACTTGAGGTGGTTGTGACTTATGTTTAATGTTTAAGAGGCACATTAAGGTGATCATTGCTGATGGTATATGGTTGATATTGCATGTCATTAAGGTAGTGAAATATGAAGTCTATGCATTTCATATTTTGTGTGCCCAGGTATAAGATTGGTAACTAGTATGGCATGAGTCAAAATACATAACATGTTACATTATGGTACAATGGTGGTAAGTGAGGATACAACATACATGCTTGAAGTTTATTCTAAATCTTGTGGATAATATGTTATGTGACCTCAATACTGTAGTGTATGCGCTTTTCTTGGGTAACACAACAATTATTGTAACATTTATGGTGGTGCTTTGAAATAAACAACACAAATTAAGTTAGAAATCCTTCCTCATATGAAAAATTCGAGGGGTTTCTTGGGGTAGTAAAAGTGGTTAATGCAAACTGGTTTTGTCATGTTTGTGGGAAGTTTGAGTTGGGAAGATACCCTGATCTTAGGCTATTATATCATTAGTTTTGGTTCATGAATTTTGGTAGAATACCTATGGTGTTCAAATATTTCAAGAAGAGATTAAAGGACATGAGCTAATTTCTGGCGATAGTGCACAACAATAGGGGATTTCAAGTGATTAAAATTGAGATGAGTTTATGTAGTAGATGTTCTTATCATTCACAAAAAAGGACAAAGAAGAAGACCAATGTCATTTGGAAAGAAGAAGAAAAATAAGAGAATAAGTTTTTTAGTCCATTTTGATGCAAACTCAAATGAATTTAATTAGTTGGCACCAATAGGGCATCTATTCTTAGGTGGTATTGAGCCCTCAACAATCCCCGCTTAATTTTTTCTAAAAATTAAAGAGGCTCCCATATGAAATATTGAAAATATTGCCTTCATTTGCATTTGATTTTCTATGCTTGATCTCATTGTATGGTTTGATGATCTTCCTTCTTTGTTTTTTTATTTTTCGTGCTTCTTTGCATAAATTATTTTGGGTTTTTCTTCATAGAATGATGTGTTGTTGATCTAATCATTAGTGAAATTTCATGCATATGTTAGTCCAATCATTGTGATTTCAATGATGGAATTTTTACGTCATATAAATTTGTTGTTCCGTCACATTTTTTTAACACACATTAATTAAGTGTGTCATCTAAGTTTTGTGTTTTCTGATCATTCATATCATCATTTGGATTTACTCAAAATAGTTTCATGTCTTGATTTGTTTAAATTTGGGTTATCATAATATTTTGTCATTTTTGTCAAAATTCTGTCTTTAACCCATTAATAAATTAAATGAGCATTTTGGTGGATTGAAAAAATTTAAGTAAAAGTGAAATTTTCAAAATTTTGGTTTGCATATTGATGAATGTAAGCAAGTAGATATATTTCAATTTAAACAAATGCATCATTTTTACAAACCATAAACTTTTGTTTTTTTAAAAATGCCACTTTTGCGATTTTTTACTTTGGGCGAACAGAATTAAAAAATTAGAATTTCAATATGTGTCTTAAAAAGGTTGTATGTTTAACTATGAAGACAAGCAAATTATTTTCATTTTAAATAAAACATTATATTTTCAAAAGAGCCAACCTTTCAAAAAAGAAAAAAAATATCATTGAAGACATGATTATAATTATAGTTAAGGATATGATTTATTCTTTCAATTAAATAACAAATAATTTTTTATGACCTATCTCTTCAACTATAAATTATTGAACTCCAATTTTAAATGCGTGTGTGTGTGAGCGAGAGAGAGAGAGAGGGTTGTGCATGGTAAATTGTTGTTTACAATGATTTGACTAATTATTAATTTATTATTTTTGCACAAATTTGGTATGAGGATAGCATGCCATGAATTCAAGAAATTATGCTAAAATAGTATATCACCAGATTTCATAAATTAGATTTATCTTCAACAATATGCACTCTATAGTTGTATTAGCATTCTGCTCGACAAAAAATGGAAGAAGTGAAAATTTGAAAATTTGAAAAATTGAAAAAGTGAATTTGTTTACAAGGATTGGAGACAAGGGCTCAAAGTAATAGCACAGTCTTTAGCGGCATGCATAATCAGGGACAATCTTCAGCAACATGCGCAATCAGGGGCAGTCTTCAATGATAGGTGCAATCTTCAGCAACATGCGCAATCTTCAACGACATGCACAATCTTCAATGACAAGTGCAGAGTACTTTACGGGCATAGAGTAACAACACAATATTCAACGATAGGTGCAATATTCAATGACATGCACAACTTTCAGCAACATACACAATCTTTAGGGTGGAGCTAGTGGGAACAAGGGTCTCGACAGTATTAGTGAAGGTCGAAAGGTTAGAGGGACCTAGACTTAGGAGGGGTCCCACTCTCCCCACAATATAAAGTCAAAACCTGACAAGAACAAGTGTGATGAGGGTTTTCTCTTTTCATTTTCTTTTTGTCTACACATTTAGGCTTTCTTTATTTCCTTTAATATGGCACAAATCAAATACGGGAAAAACAAAATTAGCACGAAACAAAACAAAACAAATATGACGGTTTATCTGGAGGGACCAAAAGAAAGTTTAGCCTTGGTGAACCACGGGTCCAGTGAGCAGGAGGCACAAATACCAATGCTTAACACAACAAGAAACAAAGGTGCAAAATATTTGATCACTGTGGAGAGGGCAGGGTACAACGGTGGTTTACAATCTCAAATGAGTGGTTCACTTCT
The DNA here is from genome assembly GCA_031772625.1 of Pinus tabuliformis. NCBI lineage: Eukaryota > Viridiplantae > Streptophyta > Pinopsida > Pinales > Pinaceae > Pinus > Pinus tabuliformis. Next base: position 427,807,593 of record CM062807.1, read on the forward strand.
ATTGTTAAACCTGGCGCACCAAGATGGTTTGAGTTCTTATGGGAAACACAATTTTCAGCTTGCTAGTGGACCTTCATTTTCCCATCCAGCCATAGCAGTGGAGGATCTAGCAAGAGCGTGGGGTTCTTTTATGGTAGATTTATTTCAGAAGGATGTAGAAACAAGGGTGAAAGATTGGTTTTTGTAAATGCAAAGTAATATAAGGGGATTTTAAAGCGTAGAAAGACATGAAAGCTAAGAGAACAAATAAGAAAAAAATCACAATGATCCTGCTGAAAATGAATAACATATCTAGTAAGGCTTCTCAAAACAATATAGAACAAATAGAAATTCTTAAGGACCTTGAATTAAATTTGAATAGATCAGGGGTTTTCACATCAAACAAAGAGAAGGGCAAAGCAAATAATCATGACAACAAAGATCTATATAGTCCCACATGAACACCTTTAATGTGGTCATCTGAGCTATTTGTGAAAGAAATCATGAGCATGAAAAAGAGGCACGAAATTTCAGAAGAGAAAAGATGGTATGAAGGAAAAAAAGTAAATGAAATTGTTGAGTTCATGGGAAAATTAGAGAGAAAATAAAACTCTCAAGGAAAAAATCTCAAACATGTAGGTTAAAATGGAAATAGGACACAAGAAATGGCTACCTTGAAACATGAATTGGAGCAGTTGAGGATAACCGGATTTGAGAAATCAAAACTGATAAAATAAGAGGGCACACCACAAAAAAACAAGATTCTGTTAGTATTAGCCAGCTTGAAAATCAAAGAAAATAAGATAAAATATCAGATAAAATAGGCTAAATCATGTTCACAAGTTGTAAGTGGGTCATCAAAAAAAAAACCATTGAGAAGCAAATATAAGTACAAATATAGGAAGAACAAGATAATAAAGGCAAGACTATAAATATCATTATCAAAGATTCGAGGGACTTTGTGAAAATGAGAGGACCACATTCTAGCGAGGGGCTTCCTTAAAGATACGTTGAAGTGGACAAGGTTTTATTACTAGGCAAGCATAATTGGAAATAAGATAAAGGGAGGAAGAGATAGACATGTAAGATTCATCTTGAGGGTATAGAGGATTATAATATGATCCTTAGAAATAGAGGATTGCTTAGAGGCATACACATCTACTTAGAGGAAGACTTGACTTTTGCTAAACAAGAACAACAAAGAAAGGAGTGGGAAAAAGTGAAAAAAACAAGAAATGAGGGAAAGTGGGCATGGTTGAAGAAAGGGAAAGCTCAAGTCAGTCATCGTTTCTCAAATAAGAAATAGGAAATAGGGTCCCCATGAGACTATTTACATGTAGTAAGTTAAAATTGCAGAGGTTATCCATGGAGAAGAGGTCTGGGGTTGGGCCCCATAACAAAGGGGAAAGATATTATCATTCTTGCAAAACGCATGAGCACGATGGATGCAGCGGTTCTATATTTTGATGGTTACAAGAATATTTCAGTTTGGAACAAAGGAAAGGAAACAAGCAAAGGACACGAGAGAGTCATAATGATTATAAATGAAAAATGGCGTGGAATTGTAAAAGTGGAAAAAGAGGATCCAAACAAACAATACATTTGACTGCAAATAATTAAGAAGGAGGTTACTTTTAGGTTGGCTAATTGTTATTCTCCCCCAAAAAACTCAAATATTTATAAAAGAAGATATTTAGATAACAAAGACCTATATGTCTCATTAAGAAAATATATCTCTTTATTCAGATCCTTGGGAGAAATAATGTTAATGGGTGACTTTAATGCAAGGACATCTAACAACCAATCTCTCTAGTTAAGCAATGAAGATAGAGGGGAAACAATCCCTTATGGTTGGAAGAGGGTGAAGGTCAATCATGGGAAAGAGATTCACAAGATGGAAATGGGGGTGTGACACACTTTGGGGCAGAATTACTGGGACTTTGTAGTTTGTTTGGCATGGTTATTTGCAATGGAATGAGAGGGTGGCCAACTTCAAGGGGTATCACATGCAAAACTTACAATGGTCAAAGTGTGGTAGATTACATAATCTGCTCTCAAAGTTTTACTTCTAGAGTGTTGAAGTTTGATATTGGGGACTGTCCTATTGAAATGAAATATGATCACACAACCTTGTTTGTTAAGTTGTACTTTGCTCTGACTAGTTCACACATAATGAAATTCTTGGAATACAAAAGAAAGTTCTCTCCAAAGGAAAATTCCTCATGAATAAAGAAAATAGAGAAATATTTAGTGTTGCTTTTAAGCGACAGTTTTAGGTTATAAAGGATAGCATGGAAGATGTGACAACACATGAGGCAAGTAGTCATGTTCATAGTTGTCTATTGATCCCAACAATCCACAAGGACTTAAGTGTATGCAAAAGGTCTCATCCCAAGAAGAGGGCTACACATATTTTTCCATCAAGTCCATGGTATGATGAAGAATGTAAGGCAACCAAGATATCACTAAAAGAGACAAAATTCAACAAAGAAAACAAGAATAAATACAAAAAATTAGTACATTCAAAGAAAGAAAAATATGTAAGTGAAAGAAGAAAGGAGTTAATCTCTCTTGGAAAACACAACCCCAAAGGATTTTGGAGAGAACTAAAACAAAGGAGAAAGCAAACTAAAAATAATATTACAAATGTTCAATGGTTAGAGTATGCGAGGTTCCTCTATGAGTGGGTACATGAGAAAGACACTCCTACCATAGTAAGAACATCAGTGGAACTCTTCACAATGGATGATATCAAGAAAGGAATAAAGAATTTATCAAGCTACAAAGCATAGGACATAGGCGGGCTTCAAGTTGAATTTCTAAAATGAGGACTTGAGCTTCATGCCCCTCACATAAATGGAATTTTCAATGGGGTCATCGAGGATGGATTTACGAGATAATGGACTATCAGTGTGGTCATTCCTCTCTTTAAGAATGGAGATATAAATAAACCTTCTAACTAAAACATTATTGTGGTCAACCCCCTCATGGGAAATATTTTTGGGAGCATGATAGAGAGAAGAATCAATAGTTGGGTAGAACATGAGGGAAAAAGGGCAAGCAATTTTTAGACCTAGGCACTCTACCATTGATCAATGTGTCACTCTTAGAAATTTGATAGATAAAAATTGGGACAATCAAGGTGAAACAACCTATTGTTGTTTTGTTGACTTTAAGAAAGCCTTTAACACAATGCCTAAAGACAAATTATGGAACATAACGGAAGAGTTGGGTAATCTAGATGGATATAAAGTAGCAATTCATAGAATTTATGAGAAGGTTAGAGATAAAATCAAAACAGGTGAAGGAATGTACGAATGTTTTGGTAGTGATATTGGTGTTAAACAAGATGTCATCTATCCCCCACTTTGTTTGGTTTATGCATTGATAGGCTGGAATCTTGGTTAAGAAATGCATATGGAGAGGGTGTGTGGCGAAGCTACTTTTATATGCTGATGATTTTATTCTAATTTCAAAAACAAAGCATGAATTAAGAGTCACTTAAAAGGCCCCATAACACTTATGTCAAGATGTCGGGATGCAAGTGAACATTTCCAAGACCAAAATCATGATCTTCTCTTTAAATAGAAAAGACAAACCAATCACCTTTCTTTTCAAAGGAAACCCATTGGAGATAGTGAAAGAATACAAATATCTTGGGATTGACTTCCAATATAAGCTTAGTTGGGAAACTTGTAGAGTGAAAAGGATACAGGGAGGATGGAAAGCCTCATATTTACTCCAAAAATGGTGTAGAAAAGATGAACTTTGGGATTGGAAAACCAAAAAAACACTTTTTAGTTTGCTGGTTACGCCGATTGTTCTCTACAGTTGTGAAGTATGAGGAAACAACATGTCAATTTTCAACTAGAGATAACTAGAAAGAATGCACAAGCAACTGATTACTATAAATCTTAAATTTAAATCCACAGTCCCATATGAAATTCTTTTAGCTGCAATAGGTGATTTTCCGTTGGAGGCGAAAATGATAATCAGGGTAATAAGCTATTTAAAGAAGGATGAAAACGTGGATAAACAACACTAGCCCAAGATTGCCATGGAGGAAGAGTTATACCATAGGAAGAAAACATGGATGAATCAAACCAAAAAGTGGTTAAGTGGAGTATCAAACTGCATGAGTGTCTTAACACTAAGGAAGAAATAAAAAAAGTTGTGTTTGAAAAATTGAGGACGACCATGTGGACCAATCACAATGGGTGTAAAAAAACATATTATATCAAAGTGTTTTAGCCAACTTGTGACCATGGTGATAAAAAATATTTAGGGGCAGATATCAAAGGAAAAACAAGGTTGTTATGTGCACAACTGAGGACATGATCATATCACCTTAGATGTAAGATCAATAGGTGGAGGGTACCCAAGGAAGTTCAGAAAGAGAGAAGCTGCATATTCTACAATAAGGGTCTGGTGGAGACGAAATGACATTTTGTCATGGAATGTGCAACCTACGAGGATATCCACATTCAGTATGAAAATAGTTTAAAGGTTGACAACATGCACCATCTATTTGACGAGGATAAGATAAACCGGATTTCTAGCCTTCTAGTCAAGATACATAGCAAAGGATCTCACATCGAAGGAGTATGAAGATGAGCTAGGGTTGTTAGTCTCTTGGTCCCTTAGGTTTTTCAACCACGTGGACATCATTAAAATCAATTAATCAATCAATGTGGAATATCATTAGTATATATAATAATAATTGATTATTAATATTATTTTATTTTTATTTTTTAAACTAGGCTGAGCCTAGGCTGGGGCCAACCCCAATGTTGGATACAAGAACGATTTATCCATAAGTGGATGTTATCACCAGGATTGTGTGCAACTCGGTTGAGCTTGGATATCTCTTGGGATAGTTTAATCCCCCCAATGGTGGTTGTCCTCCTCAACCCCTCCCCATGAAATTTGAACCAATGACCTTGTGGAGACTAAAATCCATACAAACCAATTTATCTATAAGTCTTGGATAATATGTATAAGATAATTATGTTACAAAATAAATTTTGCAAGGATCCTTACATTAGATCATATGATACTAGAAATGGTCACAACTAATTTTTTTTTAATGCTGCCCCATACAAAATACAAAATTTCAATGTCTCCAGTCCCGAGACATGTAGCAAATGCTTGAGATGGAGCAAATCACATACATAAAATCAAGGGATTTAGCGTTCAAGGTCACACGAAAGGTGCACCTTATCATGAAATAAAAATGTCACGTTCCCTCTAGAATGTTTATTTACCAATGCAATAAGCATGTCAAAAGTAGAAGTAAACCTGCAAAAATAGAGTCATGTTATGGTGAAAAAAGAAAATCGGAATTCTGAAGGGATATCGCTTGGGTAATCCACATCAAGTATGAGCTCAATTTTAGGAAGGAGAGGCTTGTTTTAGAGTAGGAAAATTTATCTTGTAATCATTTTACTTAGACACTACAGGAGATAAGGAAATGAGATGCCCTGTTATGAAAGCGTTGTAGCGGCTACAACTACCCTCCAAAATTTTGTCTATGCTTTGATTTTGGAGCCTTCCTTTCTATTGACATGACCTTACCTTTGACTGTCGACAAGTATTCATGTTTTGATTGAGACTTATCCCTTTCATCTGAGCTTGTGTTTTCTTGTTTCTACACTTAGTTGATCTTTATAAGTCACAAGATAACCTCCTAACTTGGCCTTACAAAAGTTCTGGGCTTATCTCCAGAAAATGTGCAATCCATGAGGGCAAGCTAGCCTTGATAAATGGAATCACGTAATCTAGACTGGTAGTTCTGCCTTGAGCTTAGAAACTGTGTAGTCATGGAAGGAAGCCTAGCGATAAGCCCATAAATTGTGCAATCCATCACTGAGATCAGAAACTGCACAGTGCACTGAGCTAGAAAGTTGCCCAGTTCCCCAAAATTGCACAATCTTTCCTGACACTGTGCATGGCGAGTTTCCCGAAAAAAGAAAAAAATCAAGAAAGAAAAAAGGCAAAAATAAATACCTAGAAAGTAGGGATTCATCATTAATTTCCTAAAGGTGGCACAAATCCTATTTTTAGAAATTTCCCCCAAGTGTCGATTTTTCGTTGATTTTAGGCATGCGTGACATAAACCCTAATTCGCTAAAATCTATTTAATAGATGCCTATAGAGCTCATTTGTACATTCGATCTTGGAGGTCTAGGATTCCTAAGGAGATAAATGAACCTTTGGTGGAGTTGTCGTTGTTTTTCTGAGTGAGTTTTCTTTTGTCGTCTTTCGCCATTTTTTTTGTTGCTTTTTGTTGTTTCGCTTCTATGAGTGTTTTTTTGCTTGTTTCTCTTCATGGTTGTTGGAATTTTAAATTGTATTAGCTTGTAGAAGTGTTGTTTCATTTTGTTGTTTTACTTTCATAAATGTTGCATTGTTTTTCTTGTTTTTGAACACCTGTGATCGTCGTTGTAATGAATCTCCTCACACATTTGTTCTTCCTTCCGTTTGTTAATTTTCTGCACTTGATTCACATTGATTCATCTATACTTAGTTAGATCTGCACTCAAATTCATATCATCACTTAGATTTTCTTATTTCCCACACTTGCACCAGGCATATCCACACTTTCCCTAGCCGATTTTGAGAGTGCCAAACTGAGCATTGCACAATTCATAAGCACGAGTTGAGGATTAGCCTCTGAGACTGCGCAATGCATAGTACAAGCTGGCCCAACTGTGCATTGCATAGTTCTAGGGCTTAGTCTGCCCCTTGGCCACTATGACTGAGAAATGCACAGTCTTTTCCATTCACTGCGCAAGCTGGGACTGCAGATCGCACAATTTCAACCTCTGTCTGTCCCTTGGATATTGGGATTGCACAATGCACAGTTCCCACTCTCAGTCTCCCTCACTTTCCCAAGAGAATGCCACAATTTCTCACAAGTGCACCAGTTTGTTGCCTGATCTTATTGTGAAGATAGATTTGCAAAAGGATGATGTTTGCTTGCCATGAGTGTCTTTTCTGTCCCACAGGTACCAAAGTCGTTGAGCACTTCTCCTAAGCAGTCATTGTTACCATGACACCCAAGAGAAATTCTTCAAAAGATACCACTGAGAGAAGTACCAAGGAAGAAGTTGAGCAAACTCCAGTGAACTTCCTAGTATACACGGATACTCAACTATATGTAGAAAATTAATCAGATCTTACATGACAGAAAGTTAATGAAGCTTTTTTAGAAAAGGACTTCACAGCAAATATGGAGGAATGACAAGTCTATATTAATGTAAAGATTAGGGCTACACAAGGTTTCATGCAGATATACAATCTTCCCATGTGCAGATGTTATGATCTGGATTATCTCACATATTGATGTGAAGGCCATCACTTTGAGCAGTACCAACGGATGAAGGCTTGCTACTTTTCTGGAAATAGATTATTGATGTATGTATCATTTTCCTGAGCTAGAAGAATGCAAGGATTCACTCTTATATGCTACCAATAGCTATGTGGTTACAAGGGATGTTGTTAAGAGCTGGGTGAAGGAGCCATCAAAGTTTCGACAAACACCCACAAACACATACAAGACAAGGTCTCTTAGGAGGGCCTATCAGATGTTGATCATCTTAGCTTCAAGAATCCAAGGTCAGCAGAACACATAGATATTTTTGGAAGGGTGGGCAGTTCTTCTAAATCAGAATGTGAATGATGGGAAGCCACTTAATTAGTCAGATTTTTTGGCTGAACAGTTAAGGATCCATGCCGGTAATGCCCTGAACCCTCCTAAGGGAGGGAAAGAAATATTCTATATGTCTACATATTTGTTGGATGCGATCTGCACACACAATGCATTCTCGGGTATGAATTGGGCTTGGTCACCTCAAGAAATTGTCGTGCACATCCATTGCAAGCTGCTCTCAGATTGCAACCATCGAGGGGTTATGGAGAAGCTAACTGACCACTTCCTCATTCTTCTATACAAGATGATCTTCGAGTAAGAACCACCTTGCATGTCATCTGTAGCAATGGAGGCAATATCAGAGATCACACATTGGTTTTCCTCATCGGATGGCACCTTCCTTAGAGTGTTCGACGAAGAGAAGCCTCCGCATGTTTTGCCAAGGTATGCCACCGACAAGATCGTCATGCAAGAAGTGTTGTATCATCTTGCCATAGGGTTATCAACTTCTTTGCATAGGAAGAAGAAAGCACCTTGGCCAACTCTTCCTATGCAAATTGGATTATAAAGATAGAGAACCTGAAAGCTGCGTATACTAAAGGAAAGGTGATAGAGAAGTTTGCATTCGATACTCTAGACTTTAATCCATATGATCCCCGTGGTATTTGCAAGAACCATTGTGTGAGAATTCACTTTCAGTGGCTCAGCGGGACATTTCATTGGTAGGAGGAGGATCCATGGAAGAATTGCTACAATGTCTCCAAACCCCACGAGGTGGTCAGTATAACAGGAAAATCACAAGTCACCTCATATAAGGAAGCAACTCCAGAAGCAATGACAACAAAAGGGAGTAACCCCGTGCAGGATAAAGGAAAGAGAAAGGTTTCTCACAACCCATGGGGAGAAAGAAGTTGTAAGATGAAAGAATATCCAATGGTTGTGAAAGCGACTTTAGCAATTGAGGCAACAAGGAAACAAAATATGAAGAGAGAAGAAAGAAAGAAGAGGGAAGAGCAGTAGAGGAGATCAAAGGAAGAAGAGAAGAAGAAAGAACAAGAAGAGATGAAAAAGCAGGAGGAAGAAGAAAGACAATGCGCAATAGAAGAAGAAACAACACAAATACAAGATGAAGAGCAAGAACATAGCCAACCACTAGCATAGGAGGATGGCGAACAGATGCAGGATCAGGATCTTTCTCAACAGATTGAGCAAATGATAGAGGTCGATGATACGGAGGCAGAACTGGAGCCGCAGAATCAGGATGTCGACCTGATGCCTAACACGAAATAGGTCACTATTCAATCTCCACCACTTTTGGCAAAAAAGTCAGCTCTAGGCAAGGAAGGGGAAGTCATTCCTCTTGATGATGATATGGTTATGGACATGTACAATCTTTTGTTCGATGAATTCCATAAGAAGATTGTAAAAGCGTGAAAGAAGCATTTTCGGATGATCTCACATCCACTGCTTTTATGAGAGAAAGGGTAATTGTGGTCAACACCAAGAGAGATCCCGAAGCCATTGCCTAAGCCAGCTTGGCCTTTGTAGGCGCAACAAATTCAACACTCAGTGTTTAATGGCCAAGAATAAGCAATTAGGAAATAACTTGCAGGCTGTCAGGCAAGAGGTTGAACAACTTCGTGCAACAACTCAGAGTGCATCTTCAACACATGTCCACTTAGAGGAAATGAAGGCAGTGATACTTCATGAAGTATCAACACTTGGATCGACCATGCAGGATCTCTAGGAGGAGCTTGTTACTGTGAATAAGGTAGTTTTCCACGTGCTTGGCTTGCAAGAACAGTGTAAATATTTCGTCAAAACTCTTAGAAATGTGCAAGTTGCACTCAGTGTCGTGCATGAATGGACAATGCGATACAAATGGACACCGCTTGAATTGGGTAAGAAGATGAAGCCATAGGTAGAGATGGAGAAATAAAGAGTGCGAATGTTGATCCAGAACAATAAGAAACTCACGTCATTCATTGGTATCATTTAGGCCTCGTATGCACGTATATACAATAGTTTGGATTCCTTGGTGATGACCCACAAGATCCCATCAATTGGCTCACTCGCTGAAGCCAAATGACGGAAACGAGTCACAAGGGAGGTAGAGGAATACTTGGAACAACTGAGACAAATTCCCACCAAGGAGGACTTGGAGGTGAATAAACAAAACATGTACAACTACATTGGTGGTCATATCCAAGTGCGGACAATGTTGATCATACTATGGAGGGAAGTAGAAACTGGTTCCAAAACATTGTACTCGGATGCCATGGAGGCTAGAGTCTGCTTCCATCCAGAAACTATCACACAATTTGGGGATGTCATTGCACAATACCGAGTTTGGCACCAATACGTGACTGAGAAGCATCAAGTGGAAGTTGTTGAGCTAGAGTTTCCCCAAACTCAAGCATCATAGTGTTTTGTCTTGTTAGGTTGTCAAGTTGTCTCTACCCTATTTTGTCTTATATGGGTATGAGTGTAAAATGTAATATTATTTGTAATTAATTGTAAAGTGGAATTCCAAGTGTCAATATTGGAATGTGAAGAGTCATGATGTAATGTAATGAGTTATTTTGTAAAGAAGTTGAAGAGTCATGAGGGTAGTCCAAAGGTCACAAAGGGGAGTTGAAGAGTCACCCCCTCTTGTTATAAATATAACCTCATAACTCATGTAAAGGGATTTTAGGAGCCAAGCTTTTGGCTAGGCTTAGGCTTAGAAAGAGCTTGGGAGTTTTGTGAGAGCCTTGGCTTCTCCGTAGCATAGAGGGAGTATACTTCTTTGGAGGAGCAAGTGTTATTGACTTCACGTTCCACTATTGGGGCTAGTGGTTCGTCAATGGTGTATGTATGATTGGAACTTTCAATTTTAATAAAAGCTTAGAGCCGACACACTTTCATGCATATGTTGTGAATATAGTAGGACTATTCTTGTTGTATTTTCAATGTATGTTATTTAACTTACGCTTATGCTTATGAACTATTTTGTTTTCATTTGTATGAATCTTGTTGAATGTGTGTTTTTGTATTAATTCATCGTTGTTAACTTGTGGACTATTCCGCATATTATCTTGTGATGTCATTATGCTCATGTGTTCCTTTCAATATGCATACTATTACAGGATTTTAAGGGACTCACTTCATTTTCCCTTCATGTGTTGGAACCACCATGCATCACAATTGACCTCCCGCAAGATCAAACACTTGCTCCCACCAAAGTTACTGTTCACTACTCTATGCGTTTTCGCAACTAAGGCATATCCATTAACACCGCACTGTTGGGACTGCTACTCCAAACGGTGTGAGGTCTAGTTGGGAATTCATATCGAGGAGATCCCCTAAATGTTGGCAGTTCAAACACCATCAAAATTTTTGGCACTAGAAGGAGGGCCAGATGACAAGCTGAGTCCATGATGTCTGTTAGAACTTTTCACACTCATTAATGGGTTCCTCCCATATCTTAGCCCCGACATGTTTTTCTAAATATTCTAAATTAAAAGTGTTGGTGGAAATGTTTAATGACTTGTCAAATCTTAAATTCAATGGCGAGGGTGAAACAACCTTCTTTGAGCACGCCACTCATTTTCTTGAATTTTGCACAAAGAACAATATTCATTGCGAGGGGGCTACTTGTAGGTTGTTCACTCTTACGTTCAAAGGGCGTGTACAAGAATGGTGTTATACATTTCCTATCACTTCCATACGCTTTTTTGAACATCTTGCCACAAAACATTTTCACGCCTTTGATAGGTATGATTACAAATCTGTGTTCAAGAAAATTATGCGATTGTGAAAAACACCTGATGAATCTCTTGCTGATATTCACGGTCATTTCATTCATTTTTTCTTTGAATTATCTGAAGATGAGGTTGATTGGCCTTTAATGAAAGAAAAATTCAAATTTCTTGTTCACATTTCGATGAATCTGCACGAATATCAATCTTTCGAAAGTACCCCAACATACTGCAGTATTAAAGATTTGAAATCTGCGACGGACGAAGTGGATGTTCTGAGTGATTCTCCATCTCCTTATAATCAAACATTTCCAGTTCCGCAGGTTGAGGTGGGAGAAATTTATAATTCATCCACTTATTTACCACCATCTTCTCCCACCCCACATCAGAATTCCAATGCAAGTTTGGACTCCGAATCTGATGTTTGCAATTAAGTGTTATCTCCTCATCCTCCATCCTTTGTTTCCTTTGGTTCTCCAGATTGTGAGTTGTTGTGTTCACCCGTTTCAAATATTTCTCTAGATGTTCATGAGGATCAATATCTCGATGGAGTTGGTGTTCGACAAAAAACTTGTAATATCATTTATGATGACTATGTGTGGGAGGCCACATTTGAACAAGAATCTATGATGAAGGTTGATTTTTCTCCTTCCACACCTCTCCCCCATTATCTTGACATTTTCCGCGATTCTGTCATTCCTATTGAATCTTGCGAAAATTTAGTTTCTAATGATATTATTGCTTCCGATCATTTTCAGAACTCGTGGAATGTCAGTTTTTCATCCAAATGCAAAGAGGAAAAATCTTCTCTTTTAAATCTCCCTAATCTATCATCTCATCATTATGAAAAATTAGAGGGTGAAATTTCTTGTTTTCCATCTTCCCCTCTTTATGATTCGTCAGATCATGAGGATGCCTCTGTTTTTGATATTGAACTTTCTGATCATGGCTGTCATGATCTTTTCACTCGTCCATCCGATCACGATTTTGATTTTTCCGCTGTTGATTTTTTTAAGCCACCGGTCTTTAATGATCTACCTTCTGATGATTTGGAACTTCTGCAAGCTGTTGAGGCACTTCAGCCCGAGCCGATGGTTATGTCAGGTTCTCGTAGTCTTGGGATCAGTTCCAATTCCGATAAGAATAGTGATGTATCTTTCAAGGCTCCTCATCATTCTGTTGCACACATTGAAAATCATTCTCTCTCACAATTTTTGCATCCTCCATCGGCATTGCACGATCATATCACTCAGTCATTGGAGGAGTCATACCTGGCGAGCACAGTTGCAAAATGAAAATTTTCATATTTCTTTATGTTCGATTGTTTCTGCAGTTTGAAAGTTTGTTTTTGTGTTTCTTCGAGTTAGAGTGTGTTTAGACACCATAATGCATCCAGAAAATGTATTCCGTGTGCATTTCTTTCATAATTTTCTGCGTGCACTTTCAAACTTCGAACATTTTGGTTTGTATTGCTTTATCTTTTTTGTTTATCTGTATTATTGAATATATTTCTTGATATGAATTCCCTCGCATGCATAGGCCAATCTAATGCGCTAGTGGCTACACTGGAAGTTTCATTTCACGTGAGTCTGTCCTATTTTCTGATTAGGTTAGGAGTAGGAGTAGTTGCTTGTTTTTCTTTGTTGTTTTGACTTGTTTTGTTTTCTTTGATTTACTTTCCACTCCGCTCTTTCCTTTTGTTTATTTTATTTCAGTCGTAGAATATCTTCCGCATTAGACCATTTTTGGTTGCTGAAGAAAGCATGGTGAAGTTCACGTGGAAGTTGTGCTACTATCAATGCTTGGTTATCTATTTATTCCATCTTTTTGCATGAGTCTTGAATTCTTTAGTCGATCATACTTTGATGGAAAATACATTCTTTTTGGAGAAAACCATAGTGGAATCACGATGCTTGAACTTATAACTAGTGTCACCTACTCTAATTGATATTTTATTTTCCTTGTTAGTTAAGTCGAGTAGAGTAAGGAGGGAAGGAAAACCTTAACAAGTTTGTCAAAGGTATAAATCAATATCCTTCTCTGAATGGATAACCTCTTTTTCTCTCAATAATTCGGGATCCCTCTTTCGCCTCATTAAATCAATAAGTGTTATGCACTACTCTATAAAATGAAAAAAATAAAATAAAGGCGAAAGAAGAGAAAGGCTTCAAATGCAGAGAGCTGAAGCAAGCAACTCCACCAGGGTACTGTCTAGGCTCGCTGGAAGAAGAGAAATGTTTGTGTACTTGAAGTGACTTTGTGGGGGTACTATCCATGCCTGCTGGCAACAGAGCAACACCAGAGATGAAAACTAAGACTCTAGCATTTATTTTCACTTGTGCATCTATATACTCCTCATCCCCAATCAAAAAAACTTAGACTGACTTGGCTTGGTTAGTGTGCTGCCGATGAAGAGAATGGTAGGAATTAAATCTTTAACGCAAGCTAAGTGAAGAAGCTAAGGTAATAAATGAACTGAACAATACTTCCTAAAGAGTTAGACCTGTTTTTCATGAGACACGACCATTTAGAGAGTTGGATTTCTACCAGTGTGTCACAAAGTGTTGTAGCAGCTACAACCACCATCCAAAATTTTGCCTATACTTTGATTTTGGAGGCTTCATTTATGTTGAGATGACGTTACCTCTGACTGTCAACAAATATTCATGTTTTCATTGAGACTTATCCCTTTCATCTGAGCTTGTGTTTTCTTGTTTCTACACTTAGCTGATCTTTCTAAGTCACAAGCTAACCTCAAGACTTGGCCTTACAACAGTTCTAGGCTTGCCTCCAGAAATTGCGCAATCCATGAGGGCAAGCCAACCTTGATGAGTGGAATTGTGCAATCCAGATTGGCAGTTATACCTTGAGCTTAGAAACTGTGCAATCATGGAAGGAATCACAACACTGATCCCAGAAATTGCGCAATCCATCACCGAGATCAGAAAATGCGCATTGCATTGAGCCAGAAAGTTGCCCAGTTCCCCAAAATTGTGCAATATTTCTCGACATTGTGCATGGTGAGTTTTCCAAAAAAGAAAAAAAAGTAGAAAATAAAAAAAGAAAAAAAACAATCCCTAGAAAGTAGGTATTCATCATTAGTTTCCTGAAGGTGGCACAGACCCTATTTTTAGAAATTTTGCCAAGTGTCGCTTTTTCCTTGATTTTAGGCATGCACGTCATAAACCCTAATTCACTAAAATCTATTTAATAAATGCCTCTAGAGCTCATTTGTACATTCGATCTTGGAGCTCTAACATTCCTAAGGAGATAAAGGAACCTTCGGTGGAGTTGTCATCGCTTTTCTGTGTGAGTTTTGATTTTGTCGTCTTTTATCGCCTTTTCTGTCGCTTTTTGTAGTTTTGCTTCTATGAGTGATTTTTTTCTTATTTCTCTTCATGGTTGTTAGAGTTTTAACTTGTATTAGCTTGTATAAGTGATTTTTCAGTTTGTTGTTTGGCTTTCATAAGTGCCGCATTGATTTTCTTGTTTTTGCACACCTGCGATCGCTGTTGCTATGACTCTCCTCACACATTTTTTCTTCCTTCCATTTGTTAAGTTTATGCACTTGATTTGCATTGATTCATCTATACTTAGTCATATCTACAGTCAAACTCATATCATCACTTAGATCTGCTTGTTTCCCACACTTGCACTAGGCATATCCACACTTTCCCTGACCAGTTTTCACATTGCCCAACTCGACATGCACATTTTAGAAGCACAAGCTAAGGCTTGGCCTTTGAGACTGCATAGTGTGCAGTACAAGCTAGCCCAACTACGTATTGTGCAGTTCGAGGGCTTAGTCTGCCCCTTGGCCACTGAGACTGAGAAATGCGCAGTCTCTCCTAGTCACTTCCCATGCTGGGACTACACAATGCACAGTTGCCACTGCTAGTCTCCCTCACTTTCCCAAGAGAATTGAACAATTTTTCTCACCAGTGCACTGGTTTGCTGCCTGATCTTGTTGTGAATATAGATTTGCAAAACACTAATGTTTGCTTTCCATCAATGTCATTCTGTCCCACAGGTACCACAATTGTTGAGCACTTCTCCCTAGCAGTCACTGTTACCATGGAACCCAAGAGAACTGATTCAAAAGATACCACTGAGAGCAATATCGGGGAAGCCGTTGAGAAAATGCCAATGAACTTGCTAGTATACACAGATACTCAATTGTATGTAGAAAATGACTCAGATCTTACATGGCATAAAGTTAATGAAGATTTTTCAGCAAAGGACTTTGTATATGATCTAGAGGACCAACAAGTCTATACTAACATCCAAAGATCAGGGCTACACAGGATTGTTAACAGATACCCAACCTTCTCATGTGCAGATGTCATCAGCTAGATTGTCTTAGATATTGACGTGAAGACCATGGATTTGAGTAGTACCAATGGACAGAGGCTTACCACTTTTCTGGAAGTGGATTATCAACATATGTATCATTTTCTTGAGCTAGAAGAACGCATGGATTCACTCTTCTATGCCACCAAAAACTATATGGTTACAAGGGATGTTGTTAAGAGTTGGGTGAAGGAGCCATCAAATTTTCGATAGACACCCACCAACACATACAAGACAAGGTATCTCAGGAGGGCCTATCAGATGCTAATCATCTTAGCATGTAGAATCCGTGGTCAATAGAACACAAATACCTTTCTAGAAGGGTGGGCAGTTCTTCTGAACCACATTATGAACAATGGGAAGCCACTCAACTAGTCAGATTTGTTGGCTCAATAGTTAAGGATCCATGTTGGTAACTCCCTGAACCCTCCCAAGGGAAGGCAAGCAAGATTCTATATGTTTGCATATTTTTTGGATGTAATCTGTGCACATAATACATTCCGTGGTATGAAATACCTCAAGAACTTGTCGTGCACATCCAATGCAAGCTACTCTCGTATTGCAACCATAGAGGGGTTATGGAGAAGCTAACTGACCACTTCCTCATTCCACTATATAGGATGATCTTTGAGGAAGAACCACCTTGCATGTCGCCTGCAATAATGGAGGCAATATCAGAGATCACATATTGGTTTTCCTCATCAGATGGAGAGAAGCCCTCACATGTTTTTCCAAGGTATGCCACCGACAAGCTCATCATTCAAGAAGTGTCATATCAACTTGCCACAAGGTTATCAACTACTTTACACATGGAGAAGAAAGCACATTAGCCAACTCTTCCTATGAAAATTGGATTGTACAAGATAAAGAACTTGAAAGTCACAAATATCGAAAGGCAATAGATAAGTTTGCATTCGGTACTCGAGACTTTAATCCATATGATCCCCATGGTATTTGTAAGAACCACTGTACGAGAATTCACTTTTAGTGGCTTAATGAGACATTTCACTTGCAGGAGGAGGATCCATGGAAGAATTGCTACAATGCCTCTAGACCCCTTGAGCCGGTCAGTATAGCAAGAATTTCACAGGTCACCCTGCAGAAAAAAACAATTCCAAAAGTAGTGACAACAAAAGGGAGAAACCTCGTGCAGGATAAAGGAAACAGAAAGGTTTCTCACAATCTAGGGGGAGAAAGAAGACGCAAGATGAAAGTAGATCCAATTGTTGTGAAAGAGGCTTTAGCAATTGAGGCAGTGAACAAAGGATGCAGAGAGAAGAACAAAAGAATAGGGAAGAGCAACATTGGAGATCATAGGAAGAAGAGCATAAGAAAGAACAAGAAGAGAAGAAGAAGCAGGAGGAAGAAGAAAGGCAACACACAATAATAGAAGAAACAATGTGAACACAAGATGAAGAGCAAGAACAGAGCCAACCACCATCAGAGGAGGAGGGAGGAAAGATGTAGGATCATGAGATTTCTCAGCAGATTGAGTAAATGATAGAGGTCAATGATACAGAGGCCGAACTAGAGCCACAAAATCAGGATGTCAACCTGATGCCTAGCACACAACAGGTCACTATTCAGTCTCCACCACTCCCGACAACAGAGTCATCTCCAGGTGAGGAAGGGGAAGTCATTCCTCTTGACGATGATTTGGTTATGGACACGTACAATCTGTCATACGATGAACTCCAGAAGAAGATTGCACAAGCGCGAAAGCAACATTTTTCGAATGATATTCCATCTCCTACTTTTATGAAAGAAAGAGTAATTGTGGCCGACACCAGGAGAGATCCCAAAGCCATTTCCTTAGCCAATTTGGCATTCATAGGTGCAATAAAGTCAAACACTCAGTGTTTAATGGCCGAGAATAAGCAATTGGTAAAGAATTTGCAGGATGTTTGGCAAGAGGTTGAATAACTCTGTGCAACAGCTAAGAGTGCAACTTCCATAGAGGTCCACTTGGAGGAAATGAAGGCAACGATACTTAATGAAGTATTGACACTTGGAGAGACGATGCAGGATATATATGAGGAGCTTGTTACCGTGCATAAGGAAGTTGTCCGCATGCTTGGCTTGCAGAAACATTGTAAAGACATTGTCAAAACTCTCAAAAATGTGCAAGCTGCAATTGCCGCCGTTCATGAATGGAAAATGAAATACAAAGGGGCATCGCTTGAATTGGGTAAGAATATGAAGCCACATGCAAAGATGGAGAAAGAAAGGATGAGAATGTTGATCTAAAACAACACACAACTCACCTTATTCATTGGCAACATTCAGGCCTCGTATGCATGAATATACAACAATTTGGATTCGTTGGTGAAGACCCACAAGATCCCATCAATTGGCTCACTCATTGAAGCCAAACATAGGAACCAGGTTAGAAAGAAGGTAGAGGAATACTTGGAGCAGCTAAGACATATTTCTACCAAGGAGGACTTGGAGGTGAATAGACAGGACATGCACAACTATATTGGTGGTCATGTCCAAGTGTAGAGAATGTTGATCATGCTTTGGAGGGAAGTAGAAACTGGTTCCAAAACATGGTACCCAAATGCCATGGAGGCTAGAGTATGCTTCCAACTATACATTATCACACAGTTTGGGGATGTCATCGCACAATATCGAGCTTAGCACCAATATGTGACCGAGAAGCATCAAGTGGAAGTTTTTGAGCTAGAGTTTCCCCAAACTCAAGCATCATAGTGTTTTGTCTTGTTAGGCTGTCAAGTTGTCTCTACCCTATTTTGTCTTATATGGGTATGAGTGTAAAATGTAATATTATTTGTAATTAATTGTAAAGTGGAATTCCAAGTGTCAACACTAGAATGTGAAAAGTAATGATGTAATGTAATGACTTATTTTGTAAAGAAGTTGAAGAGTCATGAGGGCAGTCCAAAGGTCACAAAGGGGAGTTGACGATTCACCCCCTCTTATTATAAATAGAACCTCATAACTCATTTAAAGGGATTTTGGGAGCCAAGCTTTTGGCTAGGCTTAGGCTTAGAAAGAGATTGGGAGTTTTGTGTGAGCCTTGGATTCTCCGTAGAATAGAGGGAGTATACCTCTTTGGAGGAGTAGTTGTTGTTGACTTCATGTTCCACTATTGGGGCTAGTGGTTCGTCAATGATGTATGTATGATTCAGGGAAAATTTTAAGGATGGAAAATTATTTTAAAGTTTAGAAACTGTGGTTAATCTCACTAGTACATAATATGAAATTTGTAAAATGTTTGGTAATGTTTTTGTAAAAGTATTCAAATTTCTAATAATTTTATATATTCTTCATATAAAACTTTGGCAATTTTTAAGGTCAAATAATTTTATACTATAAAATTTTGGCAAATAATTTTTAGAAAAATTGGAATTTAATGAATCTTCTTTTTGGAAAAAACATGGAAAATTAGCCCACTTGCGAATATTAGCCCCTAAAATTTTCCCTAGCTATGATTGGAACTGTCACTTTTAATAAAATCTCAGAGCCGACACGCTTTCATGCATATGTTGTGAATATTCTAGGACTATTCTTATTGTATTTGCAATGTATGTTATTTAACTTTCGCTTGTGCTTATGAACTATTTCGTTTGCTTTTGTATGAATCTTGTTAAACATGTGTTTTTGTATTAATTCATCGCTGTTACCTTGTGGATTATTCTGCATATTATCTTGTTATGTTATTATGCTTGTGTGTTCCTTTCAAGCTACATTCTATTACATGCTTTTAAGGGACTCACTTCCTTTTCCCTTTATGTGTTGGAACCACCATGCATTGCAATTGACCTTCCGCAGGGTTACACACTTGCTCTCACCAAAGTTACCATGCACTACTCCATGCGTTTTCACAACCAAGGCATATCCATTAACACCCCACTGCTGGGACTCCTACTCTAAACGATGTGAGGTCTAGTTGGGACTTCATATTGGGGAGATACCCTTAATGTTAGCGGGTCCAACACCATCAACAGAAAGATAAGGAAATTCATGACATTATCAA
Source organism: Pinus tabuliformis (assembly GCA_031772625.1). NCBI lineage: Eukaryota > Viridiplantae > Streptophyta > Pinopsida > Pinales > Pinaceae > Pinus > Pinus tabuliformis. The sequence continues at coordinate 427,827,313 of CM062807.1, forward strand.
ATGTTTGAGGTGAAAGAATAGCTGTGGAAAGTTATTATGCAAACCGCATATAAAAATCCGTCGAGAGTAGCTAAACCAAAATATTATCACACAAATGCAACATGAGATTAACTAGGATAACTACAAGACCATATAGATACATCATCACGAGTTCACAAAATAATTTGTTTTGTTTCATAAATATATTTTAATCTAACATCACTTTTATTTTTTATTTTTTTCCTTTTTTTAACATATTTTATTCTTCTTTCAAATTTATTTTTATTTGAGTTTGAAAGTTATTTTGTTTTTAGTTTTAATTTTAGTGTTAATTATCTTTAGTTTAAGCTTTAAATTAAATCCTATAAAAATTTGATTGTACTGTACTTTATTACTTTTATTCGATTTAATTTATTATGAATTTATTTGAGTTAACATAATTTTAGTTTGAAATAGTTTACATTAAATTTTATTAATATATAGTATAGTATAGTAGTACTTTATTACTTTTTGTTTTGATTTTTTTAGTTGTATGATATGTAAAAGAAACAAAAAGGGGGAAAAGATAAAAAGAGGGAAGCCACAACACATCAGTGCAAAGATCCCTGCAACTACTGCAACATTAACAACCATACAGAGGAGAAGTTATGGAAGTTGCATCTAGAGATAAACCCGAAGAACAACAAGAAAGACGATAAGAAGAAGAATCTAATGGCCATTGATTCGAACAACCAAGTTGAAAGGAGATCAAACATGAATGAGAAGATCGTCTGTACATCAGTGCAAAAGGAGGTGAATTTGAGTACACTTCAGCAATAGGAAGAGAAAGAATGACCAAACTCCTCCATATAAAGATACAAGTCAAGAAGATAAAAATTGATGCTCTGTTTGACTCAGGATCGCAAGCGAATATCATTGTAGTAGAGATGGTCAAGAAGTTGGGGCTAGAAGTTCTTGATCATACAAACCCATATCCATTGGGATGGGTAAATAAGGATGTAGAGATGAAAGTAACAAAACAATGAAAACTTATCAGTGTTGATTTTATTGATGAAGTAGAACTAGATGTGGTTCCCCTTGATATACTTGGAGTCGTGTTTGGGAGTGCCTACATGTACATACAAGATGCAATATTCATGCAGAGAGCTAATTAGTACATGCTCGTCAAGGATGGTAAATCTTCCATCATCAATGTGCACAAAGGCAAGTCAAAAACTTCGCTATTAAGTGCCAACCAAGCCAAGAAATTGATCAGTTCTAGCAAGAAGTATGCTTTATTGTTTTTAAGAGAAAATCAGTCTGTATAAGAGTCAGTAGGAATCAAGTTATCCCTGGAGGGGCGTGCTAAGGAATGGAAACAACATCTGGAAGAGTTGTTACAAGCATACATGGATCTGTTCTGAGAGCTTAAAGGGTTACCACCTCAGAGGGAAGTGAATCATGATATCCAACTATTTCCAGACTCGCCATTCCCAAACATTGGGATATGCAGATAGTCTATTATTGAAGCAAGTGAGGTGAATAAAAAATTGCAGTAGCTACTGGAACATGGTGTCATTTGATTGAGTACATCACCATTTGGGTCACCCACCATCATTGATCCAAATTGGATCCTAGAACACTCTCTAATTTTTCATGAACTCTTTAAAAATCATGCCAAGGATTAAAAGTCTTATAAAGATCAAGCTTATGGGAGATATCCTCGTAACAGTTGCAAGTTGTGATCAGCGCGGAGCAACGAGGACCATCGGTCAAGCGCGCAGACCGTCGGCCCATGGTAACGCGCACTATCAAAAATTAGCAAATCCAGAGGCCATTTCGAGAAACGGGGGTAGTTACTGATATGCGCTAATCGCATATCGCAGGGCAAACCCATCAAAGAAGGAAAGGCTGCAAGCACCTGGACCCGAAAAATTATAAAATGCAACGGATATCGTTTCGATTCCGTGGAAGCGGGATTCCATAAAACTAACAGAATATTGGAGGGGCGTCGAGTGGTAAGAGGTTTCAACTGAGTTCCGCCCGATGCCATACAATGAGTGCTGCGCGTCCGGCGGAAGAGAGAGAAAACCGTTCACATCGGACGAGTAAACATCATGCTACTTAGCCACTTGATATGAACGATGACCGTAGGATCTGGGGCCCCCAGATCAATGACGGAGACGCGTTTCGATGGATGACCGGATTTGACGGGGTCAACAGGTAGAGTTGTATAGGATTTGAAGTCCGATATGGATAATGCGTTGGCAGAAGGTCGTGTTTCGCGGGTATTCTTGGAGTTAACGGAAAAAACGATCGTTTCAAACATGTCTAAGAGAACTGACAGTCATCTGTTATGAAATAGGTGGCCACCTCCCTGTGAGGCATTATGCAGTGATTGATTACGCAGGATAGAGGGATTCAAATAGATAGAGGCAGGGGAACCGGAAAGCCTAGAAGCAGAAACGAACTGTCAAGAAGCAGATTGGCTTTAAAGCCACAAACTGATAGAGAGAAAATTAAGCAGTAAACTAATAGCAGAGAGAAGTAGGAAGTAAGCTGAAATCAGAGAGAAGAAGCCGAGCTGACCTACAGAAGCAAAGGCAGCATCGAGCTAGGATTAAGATAGAGTCAGAGAGTCTGTGCACTCTAGAGAAGGCTTGAGAGGTTCAAGGGTACTCCTATGTAATGCCTGTCATGTATGAGTCTCAGATTGGGCTCATACTACTGTGACTGGTAGAGGGCGAGAGTCAGTAAGGAGAGTCTGTGTACTCCAGAGACTTGGGGAATCCAAGTATAGTCCTGCTGATTTATATCTGTTGAGTGAGACTCAAATTGAGCTCACTGTTGCAAAAAATCTGCTTGAAAACATAATAGGGAGGCCAGCACTGAAGGCTGGACCAGGAGATGTAGCCCAGGAGTATTGGGTGAACTCCTTATTAAACTTGTTATGTTTATATGTGTTTCCTGTTATGTTTTCTTTAACTGCTTCATTGCCTGTGTATTTCGCAATCTTATTGATTCGTTGCATAAAATAACATAGGAATATCCATGCACATGAGTCTGTAATACCTTATTGTTTGTCTTAGATCAATTCCAGATCAAGTGGTATCAGAGCTCTAGGTTGCTAGGGTTAGACAAACTTGTGCTGGATTCCTTTTTTGTTGAATGATAACTAGATCAAAGCTTAAATTAGGAGAAGGAGAGTTGGCTGAAGCTAACCCAGAAATTGGAAGAGTCTATCCTAAGAGGAAAATGGCAGAAGAAATTCCCTTGGAATCAGACTCCCAGTTCATGGACAGTTTCATGACCATGAGAGCCATGGTAAAAGAAATGTATAGAGAATTTAAGAGAGGTAGAGGTGAAGAGTCATCAACCTCCAAACAAGATAAAGGAGTAGAAGAACCTCTTATAATTGCCTACCCAGAAGGCAAAGGAAAATAAGAGAAGCCCTCTCCACCATCTCCTCCATCATCACCTTCATCATCATCTTCTTCACATAAAGAAAGCCCTGAAAAGAAAGAGAAGAAACCTTCTTTGATTAAATTAGATGTGAAGTTTGATTTGCCAGTTTATGACGGAGAATTGAATGCAGAAAAGCTAGATAACTAGATTAGACAGATTGATGTATATTGCAGAGTGTAGAACATCGATTCAGAAAGGAGAAAAATTCAGCTGGCTAGTCTATGCCTTGGAGGCACCGCCCATGTTTAATCCCACTAGTATAGATGAGGTGTCTGTTCAGGCTACACATCTAGAGGCTAGAGGCAAGAATGTGAACCCAGAAGTTGGGGATCATCAAAACCCACTGCAAGCAAGAGCAAGGAAAAGAGAAAGCAAAAATGGAAAGAGAGGAAGACAAATGTTGTACAAAAGACCAAACCTTCATGCAATCACTACAAGAAGGATGGGCATGATGATGAACACTGTTGGATTCTGCATCTAGAGCTGAAACCCAAGAAATATGATGGAAAAAAGAAGAAGACTGCTGCAGCTATTCAGAAGGATTTGGGGTCAGACTCAGGGGATGAAACAACAATCACAACCACAGGTATAAAAGGTAAAAATTCTGAAGCATCTACTAGTAATTCTGCACAATCTACTAATAATGAAGAAAATGAGAGGAAAAGACATGAGATTTTTCATATTAGAGTTATTTCCAAGCATCAAAAGATTGATACTTTGTTTGATAGCGGCTCACAAGTAAACTTAATTTCTGAAGCAATTGTAAAGAAACTGGGATTACTAACCACACCTCACAAGAAGCCATATCCATTGGGTTGGTTATGTGATAAAGCAAAGCTACAAGTGACTAGACAATGTAAACTTAGGTTTTCTTTTAGGTCAACATTTGGAGATGAGGTTGAGTTAGATATTGTTCCCTTGGATATATGTGGAATTGTTTTAGGAAGTCCTTACTTGTATGATAGAAAAGCCATTTTCTATAAAGCTGAAAACAAGTATCAAATCGTTAAAGATGGAATTGAATATATTGTAAGAGCTCATAAACTCAAGAATAATTATACTCTCATAAACTTAGGGCAGATGAAAAGAATTGTAGATTCATGCAAACAATTTTTACTGATGGTTGTAAAGGAAAAGAAACCTGATAAAACCAATGTGTTTGAGGGCTGTAATGCTAAACAACAAGCTAATTTAGAAAAAGTTGTTTCAGAATATGATATGCTATTTCAAGAACCTAAAGGTCTGCCACCGAAAAAGGAAATAGTACATGATATTAATTTGTAGTAAGATGCTCCATTGCCTAACATCGGAATGTACAGGTTGTTCGCTTTAGAGAATGCAGAAATCAAGAAGCAGGTACAGGAGCTGCTCATGAAAGGGTTCATAAAACCTAGCACATCGCCATGTGGGTCTCCAATTGTCTTGGTGAGAAAGAAAGATGGCTCATGGAGAATGTGCATTGATTACCGAGCACTGAATAAGATAACAATAACAAATCGTTATCCCCTTCCTCGCATAGATGATCTATTAGATCAGTTGAAAGAAGCTGTTTAATTTTCCAAGTTGGACTTGCATTGTGGATACCATCATGCCAGAGTTGCAGAGCAAGATGCATGGAAGACGGCTTTCAAAACAAAGAAGGGATTGTATGAGTGGTTGGTTATGCCTTTTGGCTTAACTAATGCTCCTGCTACTTTCATGAGAGTAATGAATGATGTACTCAGGCCTTTTATTGATGATTTTGTTATTGTATATTTATATGACATTCTTGTATTTAGTAAAACATGGGAAGAACATTTAAAGCATGTAAAGCAGACTCTAGATGTTTTGAAAAGAGAAAATCTTTATGTTAAGCTATCAAAATGTGAATTTGGCAAAACATCTTTGAATTATTTGGGTCATATTGTAGGGGGTGGTGAATTGAAGATAGATCCCTCTAAGGTTGCAGTCATTGTAAACTGGCCTAAACCCAAATTTGCTACAGAAGCTAGAAGCTTCCTAGGAGCAACACAGTATTGGAGAAAGTTTATTTCTAACTTTTCCTTGATTGCAGCTCCCTTACATGTTTTAATAGGATTGAACAAGGTGTTTCAGTTGGGAGGCAAACAACAGAAAGCCTTCGACACATTAAAAGAAAAGATTAGTACAACACCAATACTAGCACTGCCCGATCTTCAAAGACCCTTTGAGATTGAAACGGATGCTAGTGATTATGCCATGGGAGCAGTGTTGATGCAGCATGGTAAACCCATATGTTATCATTTTGAGACATTTAATTCTGCAGTAGTTGATTATACCACATATGATAAAGAATTGTATGCATTAGTACAGAGTGTGAAAAAGTGGAAACATTATCTAATGGGAAAAGAGACAGTTATACATACTGATCATCAACCACTTCAATATTTACACTCACAAATTAAGTTGCAGCAATCAAGACACTATAGGTGGATGGGTTTTCTACAATAGTTTCATCATTGTCATCAGATATAAAAAGGGCATACATAATAAAGTTGCAGATATGTTGTCCCGACCAATCATAAATGCATCTACTATAGTTAAGCATAATTTAGTATTGCATGAAAGCTACATTGAACAATATGCTCAAGATATAGATTTCAAAGATGTATATGTAACTTTAAGTCATGGAAAACAAGTAGAAGAATTGGATTATCATGTTAAGGACCAACTCTTGTATCATTTGGGAAATTTATGCATTCCTCAAACCGAAAGAGTAAAGATAATTCGAGAAGCACACACTTCTCTAATATCAGGTCACTTTGGTGTAAGTAAAACAATTGCATAGCTGCAAATCTTTTGTTATTGGCCCAAAATGAATGAGACAGTTTCTAGATATATAAGAGGGTGTACCATGTGTGCTAAAAGCAAGCCCAGCAATAGAAAACTAGCCTTGTACACTCCACTACCAGTTCCTTCCCATCCTTGGGAAAGTATTTCCATGGACTTTGTTGGGAGATTGCCTAAATCTAGAAAATGTCATGACTATTTATATGTTATTGTGGATAGGTTCAGCAAAATGTGTACTTTAATACCTTGTAACAAACAGATTACAGCTGAACAAACAGCAAAGTTCTTTCAGCATGTATGAGTTCATTTTGGATTACCCACTTCCATTGTATCTGATCGAGATTCCCGATTTGTTGGGAAGTTTTGGTCAAGTCTGTGGGAATTGATGGACACCAGACTGAAGAAGAGCACAACCTTTCATCCACAAACAGATGGCCAAACAGAGGTGGTCAATAGGACAGTGATCCAGTTGCTCAGAGGCTATTGCAGCAAGCATCCCAAGCTTTGGGATGAACATTTGTGTTATGTGCAACATGCTTACAACCGGGCTAAACATTCTTCTACACATAGATCTCCTTTTGAGACCTGTTTTGGTTTCATACCAAGGTCTCCCTTGGATTTTGTCTTTGGTAAAGACATAGCGGTTGATGGACACAGTGATGTGGACAAGGCAACCAAGTTCATTGAACAAATCCAAGAGATTCACCAGGCAGTACAGGAATAGTAGGAAAAGAGCCAAGCCAAGTACAAGGCAAGGCATGATAAGCATCGGATTGAGCATAGTTTCCAAGTTGGTGATCAAGTTTGGATGTATATTAGCAAAGACAGAATGCAAGGTGAAGGTAAGAAGCTGAAGCCGCTAAGGTATGAACCTTTCAAGATACTTGAGAAAATCGGTGAGAATGCTTTTCGCCTTGATTTGCCAGCTTACATGCACATCTATTCAGTAGTTAATGCAAAAAGCTTGAGACTGTTTGAACCTTCATTGATTGAAGATCCCAAAGAGCAGAGTCAGTTGCCTTCTATTGATGATGTGTTGCCTAAATATCTTAATGAATTACAGGAAGACACAGTTCTGGACAAGAAGGTGAGAACTACGCGCATAGGGGATGTTGAGTACCTCAAGATTGGACTCAAAGGTTCAAAACCAAGCAGTGCAATATGGATAGAAATTGGGCAAGCAAGGAATCTATATCCTCACTTGATTGATGCTTAAAAACCAACTTTTGGTGGTCCAAAAGCTTTTTAGGTGGGAAGGCCGTGATCCAAATTGGATCCTAGAACACTCTCTAAGTTTTCATGAACTCTTTAAAAATCATGCCAAGGATTAAAAGTCTTATAAAGATCAAGCTTATCAGAGATATCCTCGTAACAGTTGCAATTTGTGATCAGCGCGGAGCAACGAGGACTGTTGGTCAAGCGCGCAGACCGTCGACCCATGGTAACGCGTGCTATCACAAATTAGCAAATCTAGAGGCCATTTTGAGAAACAGTGGTAGTTTTTGATATGCGATTAGCAACAAGTCAGGCAAACCCCTCAAAGAAGGAAAGGCCGCAAGCACCTGGACCCGAAAAATTATAAAATGCAATGGATATTGTTCCAATTCCATGGAAGAGGGATCCCACAAAACCGACAAAATATCGGAGGGGCTTCGAGCAGTAAGAAGTTTCAACCGAGTTCCACCTGATGCCATACAACGAGTGCCACGCATCCGGCGGAAGAGAGAGAAACCGTTCACATCAGATGGGTAAACATCATGCTACTTAGCCACCCGATATGAACGATGACCGTAGGATCTGGGGCCCCCAGATCAATGGCGGAGACGCGTTCCGATGGATGACCAGATTTGATGGGGTCAATAGGCAGAGTTGTATAGGATTTGAAGTTTGATATGGACAATGTGTTGGCGGAAGGTCGTGTTTCACGGGTATTCTTGGAGTTAACGGAAAAAATGATCGTTTCAAACATGTCCAAGAGAACTGACACTCATCCATTATGAAATAGGTGGCCACCTCCCTGTGAGGCGTTATACAGTGACTGATTACATAGGACAGAGGGATTCAAACAGACAAAGGTAGGGGAACCGGAAAGCCGGGAAGCGGAAACACACTGTCAGGAAGCAGATTGGCTTTAAAGCCACAAGCTGACCAAGAGAGAAGTAAGTAGTAAACTGAGAGCAGAGAGTAGTAGGCAGTAAGCCGAAAGCAGAGAGAAGAAGTTGAGCTGACCTATAGAAGCAAAGGCAACATTGAGCCAGGATTAAGACAGAGACAGAGAGAGTCAGAGAGTCTGTGCACTCCAGAGAAGGCTTGAGAGGTTCAAGCGTACTTCTCTGTAATGCCTGTCATGTATGAGTCTCAGATTGGTCTCATACTACTGTGACCGATAGAGGTCGAGAGTCAGTAAGGAGAGTCTGTGTACTCCAGAGACTTGGGGAATCCAAGTACAATCTTGCTGATTTATATCTGTTGAGTGAGACTCAAATTGAGCTCACTGTTGTAAAACTCTTCTTGAAAACATAATAGAGAGGCCACCACTGAAGGCTGGACCAGGAGACGTAGCCTAGGAGTATTGGGTGAACTCCTTATTAAACTTGTTGTGTTTATATGTGTTGCTTGTTATGTTTTCTTTAACTGCTCCATTGCCTGGGTATTTCGCAATCTTATCGATCCGTTGCATAAAATAACATAGGTAGATCCATGCATATGAGTCTGTAATACCTTATTGTTTTTCTTAGATCAATTCCAGATCAAGTGGTATCAGAGCTCTAGGTTGCTAAGGTTAGCCAAACTTGCATTGGATTCTTTTTTTGTTGAATGATAACTAGATCAAACCTTAAATTAGGAGAAGGAGAGTTGGTTGAAGCTAACCCAGAAATTGGAAGAGTCTATCCTAAGAGGAAAATGGCAGAAGAAAGTCCCTTGAATCAGACTCCCAGTTCATGGACAATTTCATGACCATGAGAGCCATGGTAGAAGAAATGTATAGAGAATTTAAGAGAGGTAGAGGTGAAGAGTCATCAACCTCCAAACAAGATAAAGGAGTAGAAGAACCTCTTCTAGTTGCCCACCTAGTAGGAAAAGGAAAAGAAGACAAGCCCTCTCCACCATATCCTCCATCATCACCTTCATCATCATCTTCTTCACATAAAGAAAGCCCTGAAAAGAAAAAGAAGAAACCTTCTTTTATTAAATTAGATGTGAAGTTTGATTTGCTAGTTTATGATGGAGAATTGAATGCAGAAAAGTTAGATAACTGGATTAAACAGATTGATGTATATTGTAGAGTGTAGAACATCGATTCAAAAAGGAGAAATATTTAGCTGGCTAGCCTACGCCTTGGAGGCACTGCCCTAGTATGGTGGGAAGGCATGACACAAGCTGATTTGAAGAAGCATGGTAAAATTCTTTCTACCTAGAATGAATTTGTTTCTGCAATTAAAAAACAATTCTATCCACTAGCTTATATGTAGCAAGCTATGATGAGTTGGCAAACTCTTCGCCAATTGAAAGGGAAAAGTGTACAAAGTTACACCCAAGAATTTAGAAAAAGAGCTTTGATTCTAGGAATTTCTTTAGACTCACCTGAAACTTTGCTGAAGTATATAGGTGGTCTACATAGTTATTTGAGACATACCATTCTCATGTTTAATCCCACTAGCATGGATGAGGTGTCTATTCAGGCTACACATCTAGAGGCTAGAGGCAAGAATGTGAACCCAGAAGTTGGGGAATCATCAAAACCCACTGCAAGCAAGAGCAAGGAAAAGAGAAAGCAAAAATGGAAAGAGAGGAAGAAAAATGCTGTACAAAAGACCAAACCTTCGTGCACTCACTGCAAGAAGGATGGGCATGATGATGAACACTGCTGGATTCTGCATCCAGAGCTGAAACCCAAGAAGTACAATGGAAAAAAGAAGAAGACTGCTGCAGCTATTCAGAAGGATTTGGGGTCAGACACAGGGGATGAAACAACAATCACAGCCATAGGTATAAAAGGTAAAAATTTTGAAGCATCTACTAGAAATTTTGCACAATCTACTGATAATGAAGAAAATGAGAGGAAAAGACATGAGCTTTTTCATATTAGAGTTATTTCCAAGCATCAAAAGATCGATACTTTGTTTGATAGTGGCTCACAAGTAAACTTAATTTATGAAGCAATTTTAAAGAAACTGGGATTACTAACCACACCTCACAAGAAGCCATATCCATTGGGTTGGTTATGTGATAAAGCAAAGCTACAAGTGACTAGACAATGTAAACTTAGGTTTTCTTTTGGGTCAGCATTTGTAGATGAGGTTGAGTTAGATATTGTTCCCTTGGATATATGTGGAATTGTTTTAGGAAATCCTTACTTGTATGATAGAAAAGCGATTTTCTATAGAGCTGAAAACAAGTATCAACTCGTTAAAGATGGAATGTAATATATTGTAAGAGCTCATAAACTCAAGAATAATTATACTCTCATAAACTCAGGGCAGATGAAAAGAATTGTAAATTCATGCAAACAATTTTTACTGATGGTTGTAAAGGAAAAGAAACTTGATAAAACCCATATGTTATCATTTTGAGACATTTAATTCTGCAGTAGTTGATTATCCCACATATGATAAAGAATTGTATGCATTAGTACAGAGTGTGCAAAAGTGGAAACATTATCTGATGGGCAAAGAGACAGTTATACATACTGATCATCAACCACTTCAATATTTACACTCACAAACTAAGTTGCAGCAATCAAGACACTATAGGTGGATGGGTTTTCTACAACAGTTTCATCATTGTCATTAGATATAAAAAGGGCATACACAATAAAGTTGCAGTTATGTTGTCCCGACCAATCATAAATGCATCCACTATACTTAAGCATAATTCAATATTGCATGAAAGCTACATTGAAGAATATGCTCAAGATATAGATTTCAAAGATGTATATGCAACTTTAAGTCATGGCAAACAAGTAGAAGAATTGGATTATCATGTTAAGGACCAACTCTTGTATCATTTGGGAAAGTTATGCATTCCTCAAACTGAAAGAGTAAAGATAATTTGAGAAGCACACACTTCTCTAATATCAGGGCACTTTGGTGTAAGTAAAACAGTTGCACAACCACAAAGATTTTGTTATTGCCCAAAATGAATGAGACAGTTTCTAGATATATAAGAGGGTGTACCATGTGTGCTAAAAGCAAGCCCAGTAATAGAAAACTAGGCTTGTACACTCCACTACCAGTTCCTTCTCATCCTTGGGAAAGTATTTCCATGGACTTTGTTGGGGGATTGCCTAAATCTATAAAAGGTCATGACTATTTATATGTTATTGTGGATATGTTCAGCAAAATGTGTATTTTAATACCTTGTAGCAAACAAATTACAACTGAACAAATAACAAAGTTGTTCTTTCAGCATGTATGGGTTCATTTTGGATTACCCACTTCCATTGTATCTAATAGAGATTCCCGATTTGTTGGGAAGTTTTGGTCATGTCTGTGGTAATTGATGGACACCAGACTGAAGAAGAGCACAGCCTTTCATCCACAAACAGATGGCCAAACAGAGGTGGTCAACAGGACAGTGATCCAGTTGCTCAGAGGCTATTGCAGCAAGCATCCCAAGCTTTGGGATGAACATTTGTGTTATGTGCAACATGCTTACAACCGGGCTAAACATTCTTCTACACAGAGATCTCCTTTTGAGACTTGTTTTGGTTTCATACCAAGGTCTCCCTTGGATTTTGTCTTTGGTAAAGACATAATGGTTGATGGACACAGTGATGTGGACAGGTAGCCAAGTTCATTGAACAAATCCAAGAGATTCACCAGGCAGTACAGGAACAGCTGGAAAAGAGCCAAGCCAAGTACAAGGCAAGGCATGATAAGAATCAGATTGAGCATAGTTTCCAAGTTGGTGATCAAGTCTGGCTGTATATCAGCAAAGACAGAATGCAAGGTAAAGGTAAGAAGCTGAAGCCGATAAGGTATGGACCTTTCAAGATACTTGAGAAAATCGGTGAGAATGATTTTCGCATTGATTTGCCAGCTTACATGCACATCTATTTAGTACTTAATGCAGAAAGCTTGAGACTGTTTGAACCTTCATTGATTGAAGATCCTGAAGAGCAGAGTCAGTTGCCTTTTATTGATGATCTGTTGCCTAAATATCTTAATGAATTACAGGAAGACACAGTTCTGGACAAGAAGGTGAGAACTACGCGCAGAGGGGATGTTGAGTACCTCAGGGTTGGACTTAAAGGTTCAAAACCAAGCAGTACAATATGGATAGAAATTGGGTAGGCGAGGAATCTATATCCTCACTTGATTGATGCTTAAAAACTAACTTTTGGTGGTCCAAAAGCTTTTTCAGTGGGAAGGCCGTGATCCAAATTGGATCCTAGAACACTCTCTAAGTTTTTCATCAACTCTTTAAAAATCATGCCAAGGATTAAAAGTCTTATAAAGATCAAGCTTATCAGATATATCCTCGTAACAGTTTCAATTTGTGATCAGCGTGGAGCAACGAGGATCGTTGGTCAAGCGCACAGACCGTCGGCCCATGGTGACACGCGCTATCGCAAATTAGCAAATCCAGAGGCCATTTCGAGAAATGGGGGTAGTTTCTGATATGCGATTAGCAACAAGTCGCTAATCGCATATCGCAGGGCAAACCCCTCAAATAAGGAAAGGCCGCAAGCACCCGGACCCGAGCGGTAAGCGGTTTCAACCGAGTTCGGAGGGGCTTCGAGCGGTAAGCGGTTTCAATCGAGTTCTTCCAGATGCCATACAACGAGTGCCACGCGTCCGACAGAAGAGAGAGGAAACCATTCACATTGGATGGGTAAACATCATGCTACTTAGCCGCTCGATATGAACGATGACCGTAGGATCTGGGGCCCCCAGATCAACGGCGGATATGCGTTGCGATGGATGACTGGATTTGACGGGGTCAACAGGCAGAGTTGTATAGGATTTGAAGTCTAATATGGACAATGCGTTGGCGGAAGGTCGTGTTTTGTGGGTATTCTTGGAGTTAACAGAAAAACGATCGTTTCAAACATGTCCAAGAGAACTGACACTCATCCGTTTTGAAATAGGTGGCCACCTCCTTGTGAGGTGTTATGCAGTGACTGATTACACAGGACAGAGGGATTCAAACGGACAGAGGCAGGGGAACCGGAAAGCCAGGAAGCGGAAACGAACTGTCGGGAAGCAGATTGGATTTAAAGCCACAAACTGACAAAGAGAGAAGTAAGCAGTAAACTAAGAGTAGAGAGTAGTAGGCAGTAAGCCAAAAGTAGAGAGAAGAAGCTGAGCTAACCTATAGAAGCAAAGGCAGCATTGAGCCAGGATTAAGATAGAGACAGAGAGAGTCAGAGAGTTTGTGCACTCCAAAGAAGGCTTGAGAGGTTCAAGCATACTCCTCTGTAATGCCTGTCATGTATGAGTCTCAGATTGGGCTCATACTATTGTGACTGATAGAGGTCAAGAGTCAGTAAGGAGAGTCTGTATACTCCAGAGACTTGGGGAATCCAAGTATAGTCCTGTTGATTTATATCTGTTGAGTGAGACTCAAATTGAGCTCACTGTTGTAAAAACTCTACTTGAAAACATAATAGAGAGGCCACCACTAAAGGTTGGACCAGGAGACATAGCCCAGGAGTATTGGGTGAACTCCTTATTAAACTTGTTGTGTTTATATGTGTTGTCTGTTATGTTTTCTTTAACTTCTTCATTTCCTGTGTATTTCGCAATCTTATTGATCCATTGCATAAAATAAGATAGGCATATCCATGCACATGAGTCTGTAATACCTTATTGTTTGTCTTAGATCAATTCCAGATCAATCATTGTGCCAAAGAAGGAAGAGACTTGGTGTATGTGTATAGATTATATGGAATTGAAAAAAATCACAGTAAAGAACGAATACCTCTTTCCCAGGATAAATGATTTGTTGGATCAGCTGCAACAAGAAAATACTTCACCAAACCAGACTTAAAGTCTAGATATCACCAGGTTTGAGTCAAAGAAGAAGATAATTGGAAGTCTTCCTACAAAAATAGGCAAGGTTGGTATGAGTGGTTAGTCATGCCATTTGGCCTATGCAATGCACCAACTATGTTTATGATAATGAATGATGTACTATGCCATTTTATAGATTCATTTGTTATTGTCTATTTGGATGACATACTAGTATATAATGTTACTTGGGAAGAGCACATCTCACATTTGACACATGTGCTGGAGACATTAAAGAAGCACTAGTTGTTAGTAAATCTAAAGAAGTGTGGGTTTGCACATTAGTATTTAGTGTATTTGGGGTATGTGATAGGTGGAGAAGAGCTGAAGATAGATCCTTCCAAGTTGGAGGCCATCATGAAATGACTGGTGCCTACTAATATTTCTGAGGTCAGGAGTTTCATTGGGGCAACACAGTACCTAAGGAAATTCATAGCCTTGTTTTCATTGGTAGCAACATTGCTCCACGCCATAACAACAAGTGGCAAGGGTTTCCAGTGGTGAAAGGGACAATAAAGGGATTTCGAGGAGCTAAAGAAGAATATCAGTCAAGCACCAATTTTAGAAATACCAAAATTGCAGTGTCCCTTTGAAGTGGGGACCAATGCTAGTGGGTATGTTATGGGAGAGGTCTTGATGCAGGGAGGAAGGCATGCTACCATTCCTAAGTATTTCATGTGGAAGTTCTTAACTAGCCTACCTATGATAAGGATCTCTATGCCCTGTTGCAAGTTGTGAAGAAGTGAAGAACTATCTGATGGGAAAGGAAATAGTAATCCACATAGATAACCACACACTACAATACTTGCAGGCCCAAAATAAGCTACAATAGACTAGGCATTACAAGTGCATGGGGTTTCTACATTAGTTTCATTTGGTGATCAAGTACAAGAAGAGAAGCATAAACAAGTTGGTTGACATGCTTTCAAGGCCACCCACACCAAAGATCACATCTTTAGGAACTCTTATGCACATGGAGCCATTCACCCATGATGCATACAAAGATGCATATTCAGAAGATGCAGACTTCAAGGAGGTGATTCAACAGTTGCAGAGTCAAAGTCATGTGCATAATGACAACAAAACTGTTGACTACCATCTCCAGGATGGGTTACTCTACATGTTGGATAAGTTATGCGTTACTAAAGTTGAAGAATTACAATTGATTAGAGAGGCTCACACCTTCAAGCTTGCAAGGAACTTTGGTGTAGGAAAGATCATGGCCAACTTGTAGAGGTATGTGTATTGGCCCAAGATGCAAGAGTAGGTACCTAGGTTTATAAGAGGATGCATGTTTTGTTGTACCAGCAAGCCTAGCAACAAGATATAGGGTCTATATCATCCCTTACCTATACCCACTTGTCCTTGGGAAAGTATTTCCATGGACTTTGTGGGAGGTTTACCAACAACCAAGAGAGGACATGAATACCAGATCATGGTAGTTGATAGGTTCAAAAAGATATGTGTTTTGATGCCCTATAAAAAGACCATCAGTGGGCAAGGGTGCACTTTTGTATACCAAGGAACATCGTTTCAGACATGGATATGAGATTTCTCAGTGCATTCTGGACTACATTATGGGAGAAGATGGACATGGAGTTGAAGAAATCTACAACATTCCATCCATAGATAGATGAGAACACAAAATTAGTCAACACTTTTATAGGAAAGTTTCCATTTGAAACATGTTTTTGATATTTTTCTCCTTCATCCTTGGATATTACATATAGGCAATAAGGAGGAGTGGGAGAATATCTTACAAGAGATTCCTTGAGGCTGAAAAGTTTCTAGAAAAGATCAGGCATATCCATATACAGGTATAAGAGACATTGTAAAAGTCACAGGAGAAATATAAGGCTAGGTACGATCAACATAGAATAGAGAAATTATTCGAGGTGGGAGACAAAGTATGGCTACAATTGAACAAGGAGACATGGTAAGAAAATCAAGGCTCTAAAGTATGGTACCTTCAAGATACTGGAAAAGGTAGGTGATAATGCATATCAACTCAATTTACCACCATATATTTACATTTACTCAGTTGTGATGTAGATAATTTGAAACTCTATGAGCCTTCCATGTTAGAACAGGAGGAAGAATAGGTCCTACCTTCTTTGGAGGATTTGACACCAGATGCTCAGGAAAAGTCTAAAAAATATACAATTTTGCAGAAGAGGTGTAGAACTACAAGACATGGGGAGCATGGCCTTTGACAAATTTGGTTGAAAGGACAACTTCCGGGAAAAGCTATATGGTACACGAGAGAGAAGGTGGAGGAAATATTTCCTCACCTCATTTAGTAGAAGATTTTGGGGACCAAAAGTGTCGCTAGATGGGTAGGTGTGATCTGGATTGGATAATTATATTATTTTTCATCCATCCCGATGCTTTTAGAGTGGAAAAAGTGGAGGAATTAGTTCATGGGACCTTTTTTACTAGCATGACCCAGTTTGGAAAAATAGGGTCTGAAACTTTTTGGGAGCGTTCTAAGGAATAAGACAAAGTTTTGTGGGGGTAAAACTTTTCCACTGTAACTTGACATATTTTCATGTTATTCTACACACAGATACCTTTCCAATGGTTTAAGAATCATGCCAATCAGAGTCCATATGAAAAAGTTGTGCCACTCAGAAGTTGACCTTCCTATTTTCACCTCCATAATTCGAGACGATGCCACATCAACCCCCATTATTCATAAAAAAGGGATAGCCATGTGATTATGATGTAGAAGAATATAGAAGAGTCGATATTGTAACTCTAGTTAAGAGTTAAGGTATTCAAACCTAACCACTAGTAGGCTATCATGTAGTGTTATAACCAGGCCACTAGGAGGAAAAGGGATGACATTCTTTCAAGTACATTTATTCCATAGCTGAGAAAAAATAGCCAAGAAGGATAGGAGGTAGAGCACACAAAGAGGATTTGTGCACTGCAGCAGCCCATGGGCCATAGGCCATACTTCTTAGTACTCAGAGCCATATTTCCCATTCAGAGAAAGAGAGCGAAGCGACCTCACCTTCCAGCTGAGTTTCTTCTCCCAAAAGGGTTTCCCATAACATATGTTGTGTCAAATGTGTGTGTGATATTTTATTTCATTGTTCTCTATTTTCTGCATTTTTTTCATTTGCATGCATGTACTATTAACAATAAATCTATAGATCCAAAAATCTAATAAAACTATAATAGTGTAGAATTTCAAATTTTAAATATAATATTATTAGATATGTTGTGACAAATTGTCGTGGATATTCCACGACAATTTACAGATCATTGTAGTAAATGTTTATTACTTAGATTTAGTTTTAGTTTCTATTCTTTTAGTTTCGTTTAACTCTAGTTATCTTTTATTTAACTTTACCTTTGTTTAGGTTTAAGTTAGTTAACTTTTATTTTAATTTTAATTTTTCGTTTAATTTAATTTATATTATTTTATTAGCTTTTAATTGAATTAAGTTTGGCTTTATATTGTTAAATTTAGTTTTATAAAATTTGACAAAACATATTTAATTCAAAAATAAGTTATTGTTTGGATTACAAGTGGAAAATGAAAGATTTGAAGTTTAAGGATTAGGAAGGAAAACAAACTCTCACATGATTATAAAAGGAGCATGAATACAAACTTATTGGGGGGTTTTCAGAGGATTTGGAAGACGAGAGGCTGAACCAAAGACAAGAAGAGACTTGTACTATTACAATTTATTTCTTGTATTCGTTTGTCTCTTTGGAATTAGAAATGAGTGATAAGAGCTTGTGCACTATTGTCAAGTTCAAAGAACTTATAGATGAACCTTGAGGTCTATGAATTGTTATTGATTTTGATACTATTATCATTGCCAAGGGTAATGAAATACTTTTTTTTTTCCTAAATTATGTTCCAGATTAATATAAGTTTGTATGATGTTTCCTGAAAAAAAGTTTGTATGATGTGCATTGTTGTTAATTATATGCAAAGTTATGTTTGTTTAAGACCATTGATAATCTATATTTCATGGTTGGTCCGAATTTGGAAAAATAAATTATTGATATGAGTATACTTGTTGATGATCTCCTTGTAATTGTTTACTAAGTGAATCACTGATAAGTATTTGTTTTAACTGTTGTTTGATTATGAGAACTATTGTCATAGTCTTTCAGTTTATCTTTATCTCATGTTAAATCCATGTTAATCCTCCAAAAAAAGCATGAGTATGCATAGCTATGTTTTCCTATAGTAATCATTTACTGAGTTAAGACTAATGTGTATTTGTTTTAATCATTATCAGGTTGTATGAATTACTTATGTAGCTTGATAACTTGCATTTATCTCATGTTCATTCCTCTATTATTCTTCTTGCTCCTAACTGAGATATTATGAAATACTTCAATATCTTAGTTAGGGAAGTTTAGACTTAGAATATAGATAGTTTTTTTGTTTTTGTTTTTGTTTTTGTTTTTTTTTCTACATAGCACCGAAAACTACATTTAGGTTTAGGAAAATATATTTGAAAATTTCCTTTCAAGGATCTATTCATTTATTGGAAATCAGGCTCACATATATGTGTACCTCACCATACTAAATGAATAATGGTTTAATTGGGGCCTTGATCGGGTGACGATCCCCTGTTACAAGTAGGACACTTCTTCTTATCAAGAATTAGTGCTAGAAAGAGGGCTACACTAACAAGTTGATCATGTGGACCTTTTCACTTTAAAGTTTTAATGGTTCATTCCCAAACTCCTATATGGAGATGTATCTTTGGATGAGTGTCATGTAGCACTCCATTAAAGATAGTAAAATTCTTATAAAAATTTAAATTTGACGGTGATGGTGAAACCTCTGCATCTAAACATGTCCTTCAATTTATTCAAAATTGTATTTCTAATACTATGGTTTAGCCCCCCGGGGGTAGTTCAATTAGTGATGGTTGTGAAAAGGAAATATTATGTTCCAAGTTGAAATCCCAGTAGTTTACCCATGGGTTGCACGCTAGAGGCAACACTATTCATTTAGGGGTTATAGTGGTAGCCGTTGGAATCAAACCTGTCTCATGCAAGTACGAGACAAACCTAGTTGCAAATTCCTCTAGTATATTTAAAAAAAATGGTTCATGAGGGTATCATCTGCAAGTTGCTCAAAGGGCAGGTAAATAGTGTTTGGCCTTGCTAAATGCCCCTAATCACACATTGGAAATTTTTGTAAGTGAATTCTTACATGGTTTTCAAGATTACGATTATGATGAATTATATTTTGTACTGGAAAATTTACACAAGTATGAAGGTGAGTGCATGGAATATTTTCTTCTTAGATTTAGATTAATTTGGTCTAAATATCATCTTGATGATAAACCTTCTGATGCAGACTTAAATGAATGGTTTAATTACCTTTTCTCTCTTTTTGGTATACAATTATAGAATAATTATGATGAACATAAATACCATTCTTTTCGGAATATCCATACGACAATAGATATTAGGGATGATTCTTTTGAGTTTACTAATAATATTGAGGATGTTCTTCAATCAAACAATCCATAATATTTTAATACTCAATTTCAGGGATGTCAAGATGTATCCAATCAAATTAATTATACTGCTGAAATCATTTCAAATAGTAATGAACTTGTAGTTTGTTCTTCTTATGATTAAGGGAATAATGAATAATTAAAATTGATAACTGAGTTCTCAGTACTCGGCACCCAAAATGTCATACTTTTCTCTGGCCCCGAGGTATCGGTGGCGAGGTTGGTACTTGGGCCATTAGTTTTACAACCACAGGATGGGGTTAATCCCTTTTAACCGACATTGTTTACTGCAAAGGGTTTTGATGATTAGGGTTTTGAGACGGTTGCGGTTTTCTCGCTGTGCCGGTTTAAGTTTGTTTGGGCGCGACAGAGATGGGGTTTGATAGCGAATTTCTTGAGCTCGAGCCTGCGCCAGAGGACCTTTTGACGTGCTGGGGACATGAGGTCTCTTCCAAGAATCTTGACTTGTTTTTCCCAAAGAATGTAAACATCCAGGGTCCAAGTAAAGAGGCGATTGCGGGAGGCTCACAGTATGGGGTAAGTCGATGAGATGAGAACCTCTCGAGTGTCTGGAATGGTGTTTGGCGGGCGGGCGCTACTCCTGTGGAGAACCAAGAGCAGCTGCGGGCAGTCGAAGATCGGGCGGAATTTTTGAAGCATTTCTCTCGTATTATCTCGTCGAACGAGGATCAAGTGGCTCTTGTTGGTGGAGTCTCGCAAGGTCAAGCTAGCCCCTGGCAAGGTTTTCCTCTGCTTTTCGCACCCCAGGGTCAAGAAGCCTCACACGGTGGCGGAGGACCTTCTTTAAGCTCCATTCTGGCTGCTGCTTGCATAAATCGACTGCCCTGGGCCACATCTTGTGGGGGGGTTGACAGAAACCCTAGGACCTCGACCTCTAATTTGATCCCTCAGGCTGTTGCTTACTCAAAGGAGGTTGGGACCATTGAAGGAAACCAGCAGAGGAGGTCGGACGAAGCAGAAGTCCCTTCTGTGCCTGAAGGAGGGGGTCAAGGGCCGCCTGTTTCGGTTGCGCCGGATGCTCCTGTTCCAAATGCTGCGGGAGCGGAAGGGGACTTCAAGGAAGTCGTGGGGGCAAAGAGAAAGAAATCAAAGTCCATCAAGAAGAAAGAGCTTCGTCCGTGCTGTTTGTTGGGGGTAGATATCAACATAGAACAAACAATGGACGCAACTAAGACTATTCTGGTTGGCCGTGTAAGAGGAAGGAAGTACTCGGCCGAATACATAGCGGACTGGGTCCAATCCGAGTGGAAAGAAGCCCTGGGCAAGCCATCAGAGATTCTTGTTTTGGAAAGGGGTTGGTTTAGTATTCATTTTGACAGCAAATCACATGTGGACTGGGTCTTTGAATGGAATTGGTGTTTTGGAAAGCGTCCCATTCTTTTTCGCAGATGGACTCCATTATTTGATGCGCAGAAGGAGAAATTGGCGGAGTCCCCTGTCTGGGTAAAGCTCCCTGGACTTCCCTTACAATTCTGGACGGAATCCGTTTTTGTCTCTATTGGTAATACCCTGGGTAAATTTCTGGATTATGATAACTCTTACATCATAACCAAGGACAGGAGTATGGCTCGAGTGCTTGTAAGCCTAAATCCGAGGGAGGGATTGGCGGATTCGATGACGTTAAAATACAGGGACCTTGAATTCCTTCAAACAATGGACTATGAAAACCTCCCTTTCCGTTGTCTTCGGTGTCATAAGTATGGTCATCTTGCGAAGGAATGTCCATTTGGACATCGTCGTCGTTGCCGTCAGATGAGACCCTTTCGACCTTAGGGGGCTCCTGCACAGGAAGCAGGGGGGGCTCAGCAGAAGGTTTCAGTGCAATCTGTAGACCAGGCGAGGGCTTTAGAAATAATCGATCTAATGGAGCAGGAACACCTCTTGGATGGTAAAAATGCAGTTGCCGCATAGATTAATCTACCGGCCACCCTGGCTCCCTTACCTGATGAGCTTGCTGGGGCGTCCATGGCGGGTACGTCTTCTTTTCCTCCTTTTTGTGAATGTTCTTCTGCAATCTCTTTACAGTCTCTCTCAGAAAGGCCTGGTCCCTCCAGGCAGATTTTAAATGATTTCTCTGCGCTGAATTTATCTAAAGCCTCCTCTGATAGTATTATTATCTCGGTCTCCCTTCCTTCTGATGATGCCTTACATCCCTCTGAGATTGCTATTACTTCTGCTGAATCCTGTGTTCATATCTTGGATAACCCACCTTATAATCTTCGCCCTTTGGCCAATAGAAAGGGTAAGGGACAGGCTGTAGGAGGAATTGCCTTGGACCCAGTGGTTATTGGGCCAAGGAAGTTAAGGGGAAGAAAATCTTTACTCTCAAAAGCCCAGTTCAAAGCTGTCATTGATATCGCTGACGGGAAGCAGAAAAATCTTCCTGGGGTGCTTAGAGCGGAGCCACCACCCCCCCTGTTCCTTGATGATTCTACTTTCCTTCAACTGCAGAGGCTTAGCTAGCCAGCCGAAAAAGCTAGCCTTCAAAAACCTTGTGCACTCCTATAACCTTGATGTTATTCTCCTCCAAGAAACATTGGGGAAAAGTGACGATGTTATCTGTACTCTTCAAAAGTTTTTGCCTGGGTGGGCATTCTCAGCTCTCGATGCTGAAGGCAGGTCGGGGGGTGTAGTTATAGGTTACAATATGAGGAAGCTCAAGGAAGTTTCATCTTGGGGTTCTGAAAACTGTTTGGCAATGGAACTCTATTCTGGAGAGTTGTGTATATCCTTCCTTATCCTGAATATCTATGGGCCCTGTCTGGAGAGGGAACACTTCTGGAACTCTTTCTTTAGCCTCTCTTGCCTCTCCCATCCTTACCTCATCATTGGAGGTGACCTGGACTTCTCTTTGGGGGATTCGGAATCTTGGGGTGCTAATGCCCACTCGGACCCCCTCTCTGTTTTTTTCATGAATAAAATTGCTTCCTACCACCTGGTCGATGCTCCTTTGATCAAATTGCGCCCTACTTGGAGAAACAGACTCCTCGGTGTCAATTGGGTGGGCAAAAGACTAGACCGCTTCCTTCTCTGTGAGCCTCTGGTGGATTTTCTATCAGTTTTCAGACACTGGGTCGGGGAAGGGGGTCACTCTGATCATTTCCCGGTCCTCCTGGAATTGAAAGGAGATGCAAAAAAACCAGGAACCCCTTTTAAATTCAACTCATCCTGGTTGAAGGATGAATTCTTTGAAGCTCTTTTCCATGATACATGGAGAAAGGACAATCATAATGAAGAAGGAAGCAGAAGCATCCACTTGTCGAACAATCTTAAGAGAATGAAGCAAGCGACAAAAGAATGGGTGCATCAGAAGAAACTGAAGGAAGAAGAGGAGCTCAAAAGTATAAACTTCGAATTAGATCTGTTGGAAAACTCGGATGGATCTGGTTATGAGTCCTTGGATTCAAGAAACAGAATTAAAGAGTTGGAAGCATCTCGGCGAAAACTTCTCCAGTTAAGGGAAGAAAGCTGGAGATTGAAAAGTAGAGCCATTTGGCTGCAAGCGGGAGACGAAAACTCTAAGTTTTTCCAGAATTATGCAAAGGGCCGAAAGATTGCTAATACAATTTGGGAATTGAAAAAAGAGGACGGGGAAATGGCAAAATCCTTTGAAGAACTAGCTTCTCTAGGTGTAAACCACTTTAAGAATCTTTTCAAAGCCCCGGAGGAAGTATCCATAGCGGAGGTCATCAGAGTTGCTCAATTCTTTCGAAGATATGTTGAGGAAGAAGACAATGACTCTATTATGGACGCTGTCTCTAAACAGGAAGTGGAGGACATTCTCAATGATATGCAGAAGGACAAGAGTCCTGGGCCAGATGGGTGGATAGTGGAATTTTTCCTTCATTTCTTTGAATTCCTGGGGGATGATCTGGCTGAAGTTGTGGATGAAACGAGATTCTCTGGATCTATCTATCAACCCTTCAACTCAACCTTTCTGGCTCTAATCCCCAAATCTGATCAGCCAGCCTCTTTCGACGACTTTCGGCCTATTTCCCTATGCACATGTGTCTATAAAATTATTGCTAAAATCATTGCTTCCAGGACGAAACCCTTCTTATCTAGGCACATCTCTCCAGAGTAGTTTGGTTTCCTGGATGGAAGACAGATTCATGAAGCAGTAGGAATTGCTCAAGAAACCCTGCATAGTTTAAAGAGGAATGGAAAGAAAGGGGCAATTGTTAAAATTGATTTATCAAAGGCCTACGACAGAATAAGTTGGATGTACTTGCGCCTTCTGTTGACTCACCTTGGTTTCAGATTCGATTTTGTAAGGTGGATTATGAGCTACATTACTTCATCCTCTATCTCCTTATTAATCAACGAAGCAGCTTCAAATTTTTTCAATCCGGAGAGAGGGCTGCGACAAGGATGCCCTTTGTCCCCCCTTCTTTTCTTGTTGTCCGCAGAGGGGATGAGTCTGATGATTAGTAGGGCAAAAAGACAAGGCGAGCTCCGAGGAATTGAAGTGGCTGTTAATCTGTGGGTAACCCATCTGCTCTTTGTAGATGACATCATTCTATTCAGCAATGGAAGTGTGGAGGACTGTAGAGCTCTAAAGAGCATCCTGGACCTTTTTCTTAAAGCTACAGGTCTTTAAATCAATGAGCAGAAATCGACCCTTACAATATCGGGTATGTCTTTGGAGGAAAGTGGCAGAGTAGGGGCTCTTCTTCCATTTGAAATCAAATCTCTGCAGGAAAGCTTTAAATACGTGGGCTTCCTGTTGAAACCTGATACTTACCGGGTACAGGATTGGAAATGGCTCCTGATAAAAATAGAAAAGAAACTAAATTTGTGGAGTCATAAATGGTTGTCTTGAGCAGGGAGGCTGGTCCTAATAAAGACAGTTCTGATGGCAATTCCTGTTTACTGGGCCAGTCTCATGTGCGTACCTAAAGGTATACTAGCTTCCATAGACAAACTGTGTAGCAGATTCTTATGGGCCGGATCTAAAGTAGAACATGTGACTCCCTGGGTTGCATGGGATAAGATTTCGAGACCGAAAGAATGGGGAGGATGGGGAATTAAGCATTTGTCTTTTTTTTCAAAATCCTTAGCAGCCAAGCTGGCATGGAGACTTATATCGACCGATTCTCTTTGGTCCACTGTTACAAAAAGAAAGTACATAGCTCCGGCCACTACAATGGAATGGGTCTACAATCCTGTAAAGTCCTCCAAAAATGCCTCGGTGGTCTGGAAGGCAGTAGTTGCTTCGGCTCACACTATTGAACAAGGACTTGCATGGAAAGTGGGGGATGGTACTCGGGTGAGGGTTGGATGTGATCCCTGGGCTGGGTGCTCGGAAAGATATGCCTTATCTCATGATTTGAAATTATTTTTAACTGAACGGGGATATGTTTTTCTAAATCAGGTGGCCAATCCTAGGACTACTACCATTTGGAGACAAGGGTGGTTGACAGAAGCTGACCTTCATTTGGAGGAGAGATGGAGGGAGGAATGGAGCCTTTTTGTCTTGGACCTCCAAAACTCCTCTGTCCGGATTTCAGAAGCAAGGGATGAGCTAGTTTGGGTCCATGCACAGACAGGAAGCTACTCACCTAAGACGGGCTACAAATGGTTGATGTCGCAACAAGGTTGGGAAGACCCTACATGGTGATCAAAACTTCTCTGGAAGTTGAAATGCCCTGCAAAAACCAGACTTTTCTTCTGGTGCATCCTTCAGAAAAAAGTGCCAACATGGGATTTCTTGCAGAAAAGGGGGAAAATAGGCCCGGGATGGTGCTCTCTTTGTAAAGCAAATGAGGAATCAACAACGCATTTATTTCTCACATGCCCTTTCAATGTCAGCCTTTGGGCTGAATCCTTGAGACTCATGAATTCTCCCCTTAGGTGGGAAGGAGACAGTATCCAGCAAGCATGGTTCCGGTGGTGGCAGGAGGCCTCTGATGACAAAGTCCGCTCCATCCCTCTCCTGATAGCCTGGGGCACTTGGCTAGCAAGGAACCAAGTAATTTTCAAAGATCTTCCCTTCCCTATTGGAAAATTGGCTGTGGAAGGGGCAACAATATATGACAGCATCCCATCCTCATCTGGACATTCCATCCATCGCTCTATTCAGACTGAATTTATTAGGGAATCTATCCGTGGGCCTACTTTGATGGGGCTGCAGACTTAAATGGACGGTGCGGAGCATGTTTGGTCATTCATATTACTCCTGAAAAATATTTTCATGCCTCAATTGGCCTTGGGCAGGGGACTAATAATTTTGCTGAGCTCAAGGCTTTACATCACCTTCTTTGCTGGCTTTCCTTGAAACAGTTGAGACAGGTTCAGATTTTTGGTGACTCAAAGAATGTTGTGAATTGGTTCAACAGGACTCAACATTGCAGAAATTATATTTTGCTTCCTTTGCTTAATGAGATTTTGCATATCAAAAGCTTTTTTAATGAAATCACTGTTTGCCACATCTACAGGGAAAGAAACCAGGAGGCAGATAACTTATCTAAAACAGGTGTACAACAAGATTTGGGGACCTGGTCAGTAACATAGATGGACAAGGGGGTGATCAATCCTATTGACCAGCCAGTCTTCGGATGACATTGTTCTGCTTTGATGTTCTACTTAATATCATGCTGCTGCTGTTATTTTAGTTTTATTTCGAACTACATATAATCTGTTATGTCTCTCTACCAAAACTATGGACTATCTCATTTATGTTTACTTTTTTGAGGGTTGTTTTCCTCATATGAGGAGGCCTGTTGACACAGTTTTCACAAAAAACTTTTTCTGTGTTGTTTTTTCAAGTAACTTTGAGACTGGAATAGTGCCTACTGTCGGTCTCTACAGGAATATACATTTTGATATGTTTGTTGTTTCTTCAGATGATGAAGGCATGCTTCTGTCTTTTTCTCTTATCTCTGTTTCGATGATATGTCGGGAGATTTGAAAGACTGGAAGTGCCCTCTTTTTGAGAAGAAGTTTTTCGGCTTTGGCAGCCTTAGGGATGCTTATGGGTACCCAAGGAAGCCGTGACTGCTTTTCTCCCTCACCTGAAGGAGATCGGGAGTTGATTTGTAATGCAATGCATATGCTATGAGACTCTCTAATATATATAGAAAGTCCGATTTTTTTCCGTGGAAAAAAAAATTAAAATTGATAACTCAAATGTTAGATCCTAGTAGTAATGATCATTTTAATAATAGAGAAACATTTAATTATATCGACTATGACAACCATTTTTCATTATATCATGACTTGTTTGCTGACTGTAATTCATGTAACAACAACTCTTTTCATTTAGTAGTTCCTTCACATACAAATCTACTTTTAGAAGATAACGGAACTATTATGGATCAAAGAAATTTTGAATTTTCTATTAGCCATGTTCATGATGATGGAATAATAATTGATCATTCTATGTAATTTTTATATGTCACATGCATGTATACTTAGTTCATCTAATGATACTTGTATTTCTGACCTGTCTTGTATTAAGGAAGAGAAAGGAATCATTTGTGATTAACCTTTAGATATTGATGATACTGAGGCATTTTACCCTCGGTGATGGTTATGTCAGGTTCTCACGTCATTAATTCCAAAGAGGAATCTATAGTACAAGATGAGATATGTCCTGTCACTTTATTACCTCTAAAAATCAAAATGGTGTCCATTAATTGAAGAAAGCATTCATTACCAAATATGATTCCAAATTTACAAATCAAGATCCTGGTGAAGTATGTGATGACCTTTAAAACTCTTCAAAAGTATGTAATGATACTCAATTTGATCTCAATATTTCAATTGATACTTGTTTAGAAGATTTTTCTATGAATAAGTTTTCATTACCTTGTAATAATAACGTGCTTTGTATAAACAAAAGTGCAAATTTATTTTCAAACATTTCTAGTTTACATGTTCTTCATATTTTATTAATTATTTATGATACAATATTTATGATAAGACTTAAATGAAATTGATTTATCAGTAACATAACATATTTTGTTGCTAATAGATTACTTTATGTAAATATGTTTTATTAAGTTATTAATAAAAATATGGAAAATAATTTTGAGGTTGCAAATGGCTAAAGAGAAATTATGGATTGCAAGCTAGTGGTTGGATTTATTTACTCTTGGATGATGTAAGACCTAAGCATCTAATCTGAGGATTATATTATTAAATTATGGAAAATTTATTGATCAATAACTGTCTCAGAAAGACAATACACTGTCTTAAGAGCTGGGGAGAGTGGAGCTCATAATTGAGCAATGCAACTACCTTCCACCTAATGGATAAGGGAGGAGGTAGTTACTAATTGCCAACAAAATCCTGAAAAATATTCTTTTTGTCCTATACTGCAGTTAGAATCACAAAGTGTGGAGTTGGAGTGAAGAGGTATAGTAGACAAAAAGGATAGGGAATATAGTTATTATTATCTTGCAGACAATTGAAGCTCAGGGGGCTCATCCAGGAGGAAAATTCAAGGTTGGGAGGAGCATTGCAACTCCAACATTATTTTCCAAAAAGAATTGCACAAGTTGGTACATTGAATAACTTGTATTTTAAGTAGTTGTTACATGCTATGTGTTTTATTGTTGAAAAATTGTGTAGAAGTAGTGTTGTTATAATTTGCAAGTTTTCTAAATATATGTGTAAATGGAAAGGAAAAATGGAATTTGTATTCTTCAAGTATTCGAAATGTTTCAAGTATTTTTCATATACATAGAACAGTAAAGTCATGATACAAATATATGAATAAAACATGTATTTTATTTTACTGTATAATGATTTTATTGAGTATCCTATCAGAAACAATTATATATTTTTTTGTATCCTAGAGGAACCCAACAACCCACCTTACATGTAGTTACTAGTAACCTATGGGGGTCTACGTCCTATCCTCCTCTCCGTAAATCGAGTCACAACTGGGGGATTTGAACCTTTGATCTCTCAGTTTTCACATATTTCACATCTTTGATCACCAATTGAGCTGCCCCCCTGGGACTAGAAATAATTATCTTTGAATGTATAGACTAATTTAATTTAAAGTTCATTGTATGTGTAAATATGTTAGAACAAAGAATGTTATATCTTAGTAAGAATCCGAGAAAATATACATAGGGTACACTAGAAGAGTCCTTTTTTTGTATATAATTATGGTTAAGATAATATTTTAGCTATCTAATAAGATGAAGACCATAGGTATGGTCGAATTGGCCTAATATATTAGAAAAAAAGAATGAAATTCGAGTCAGAGCCTTAGGCCAAACATAATCTATTCATAAAACACAAACATAGTAAAACTTTAAAGAATAAAATAGTGCTCTACAATTAATCTGTGGAAAGACCAATACAATAAAGCCAGTGAGTAAATGAGGAGTTGTAGCTAACAAAGAAAGTAACCCATTAGTGGGTAAAAATTACTATACAAATTATCCTAGAATTTCATTAAAGTATTTAACACTGAAAACTATAAAGAACAAATATGGTCAATTTCTGAAACTATAAACAAAAAAAGAAACTATAGTCTATGTAATAATTCCTTATCAAACAAAGACTCAACATATAATATGATTTTTAAGAAAATTAGTTATTAACCATAATGGTCGAAAAGACCTATGTGACAAATGTAACAAAAACAATACCCATTGAATAAAGGTTTCCAACCATGGTCATTTTAAACAAATACAAATAAGACACATTTTCCTTTAATATTAATTTTCCCCTTAGGGCAATGTTTTGCATAGATTCCATGGTATCTAATTTAAAATAGAACCCTGATGTCTCTATCCCTGACAAGTGAATCAACTGCATTCATAAGAAGCGACCAAGGAGTTCAATAGAATCTGACCTGTAAAGAAGGAAGTCAAACTTGTTAAGGGTTTGGAAGGGTTCCGTAATGAGTATAAAGAAAAACATTCGAAAAATGCCAAAGAATGTGTGTACTTGTGAATTTCCAACAATACCAACATATAAGTTGTGGTGTATCAACATAAAATAATTGATAACAAAGAAACAAGAAATAATTGGTACTCATTATACATAGGAAAAAACCATGTTATTACATGCAACAAAATACAATTTCTATAATTTTTTTTTGCAAATGAACACCCAATTAAGAAGTTCAAGTAGGGTTAAAAACCCTACGAATGAATAAAATTTATATATAAGGAAAAATAACCATGACACAATATTTACAACTGCAACCATGGAAAAAAGATTCATGCCAAGGTTTACTTGTGGCTAAACAAAACCATGGTATGCTATGGTTTTAGTTCTAAAACCCCAATTTTTTGAAAAATGACCAAGAAATAACCAACACAAGGAAAATACAAGGGATTTTTTTCTCTTTGAAAGTAATAATATGAAATTTACCTTTCAAAAAGAAAACCCCTACAGAGAGGAGGGTGGAAATGACTCCACATTTCCACATTAAACTTGCATACAAAAACGAAAAAGGCTTAATTCAAAACCTTGGTTTGTATAACATACCAAATTATGTTGTATACAAAGAAAATGAAGAAAGAACAAGAGATTGCTTGGAGTGAAAAGGAGAAACAAAGATAATCCCCTGCAATAAGTTTAATTTAAACTACAATTCGGCTAAGGAGGCTTCTTTCCTATGATAAATACTGAGCAAAGTATTGACATAGTTAGGAACTCCCTACTAATCCTTTAAACTCCCAGTAGAACAAACAATTGGTTTACTTAATGATAAAAGCTAATAATAGAAGAAAAATAAAGAAATCCTAAAATCAACCTCATCCTTTGTTATATACCAAATACATATGGATTCGTAATGTATCTCCATTGAAGGTGAAGGAATTAAGCATGGAGGAGGATCTGATTACAATTATTTGTAAGCTTAGAATGAATGCCAATAGGTTAAAAAAAAAATCTGGTTGTAGTGTAAAGCAAGTTTTGTCGGAAAGACAAAAGGAAATGACCAAGTGAATCGACAAAGGGAATGGCATTATAGAAAAAATGAAACCCTAACATTTTACGCCGTTGATATATTATCACTCGATCTTATTCATTCATTCAAAGTTCAATATAAATGACCCATGTAGCCATGTCTAGTCCACGCGTAAACATTCACAAATTAATTCAAATGTGGGGTAACCTACACACACATAGTTTTGAAACATATATTGTATAAACCATTAGTTAAATATAAATGATCACGAGTCCAGTGGGTGGCCTTGGGACTTAGAATTATGTTTGCGTAGTGTATGAGCCTGCGGATATGGATATTTATATATTGGGCGTTGATAATAATTATTATGTAGAGGCCCAAAATCCTAGTAAGATAGAGGAAACACTTTTTAATAATAAAATGTTTTATGTCATAATTAGAAGTTTGGTAAAATGTCATATGCCATGGTTAAAAGTCCGGAACATAATGTTGGGGTAGGAGTAACTATAGAATAATGAAGAGAGAAAAGTAAAAATTTATGGTATGAATTATATGTCGTAGCTATAAAGCTAACTTTGTGTTAAAATCTATATGACATTATTAAGAGGTAAAAAGAACATTTAGATCTAGTTTTATATGTATAAGATTAAAAGACAAGTTGAAATGTATGGTGGTTAAAAGATTCCATAGTGAAATTTTGAGTAATTGTATTTTACTTTGCCACTAGCACAAACCACAGAGCAAAGAGTGTCATGGGAAAAGTGAAGAACAACCTAAAATATATGAGTTATAGGATCGACAAGTTTTATGTTAGAACGAAAAAAATCAATTTATATCCAAGTATTATAAAAGAAAAACTAATTAATAATCAAACCAATATCATGGCATTACATCATGGCATTAAGTCATAGACTTGTAGAGTACTATTTGAGTACTGGAATTTAGTCAGCAAGAAAAAAAAATTAGGGTGCATTTTGGGTTTCATTACATTCAATTGATAATTGTTTGGACGAATTTTCTGAATAAGTTTCCATTGCCTTGTAATAATAATGTACTTTGTATAAATAAAAATGTAATTTTATTTTCAAACATTTTTAGTTTATATGTTCTTCATAGTTTATTGATTATTTCTTATATATATGACTAAAATATTTCATCTATTTAACAATTTATGCTTGTATTATAAATATTTTAATATTGATGGTTTCCCTTATGAATTAGTGGAAGAATACACATTATCCGATCCAATTAATTTTCTTCAAATTGATGGAAATTTAAAACATGAGCACCAAAGGATCTATCAAGTAAGTAAAACATTACAATTTCAAACAACGATTATGCCTTATCATCTCTTTTTGGACGTTAGGATTAATAATACAATCAACTTTAATAATCTTCCACAAGCTTTAGTACTTGAAATTACTTCACATAATTCTTACCAACTATACTATCCATCCATGAATGCTTCACAATTAATAATAGATTCTTAACTTAATTTTGATAACCCAATTGAAATTTGGTAATTGGAAAAATCATTCTTGAAGACATTTTCATTGTATAGTAATGTTAATATTTCCCCAGCTATAAATAAAGCAATCAATACTATCACCTTTCTACATGATATGATGCATGAAATGAATTCACATAACTATCGGCAAACATTCGATCTAACTATATTTTGCTTCCAACTATTTCATGTTTACCATAATGATTTTCATGATAGAATCACAACATAGTGGGAGGAATGTTTTCAAGCAAAATTTCATGTAAATAATAATGCTTTTATATTATTCATAGTAGATGGAATGATAGGTAATGTAAATAGACATGTGTTTGCAAGCTTACTTATAAGTGGATGACTACATTGAAAGTACGATCTCACATAGTTTTTAATAACCAATATAGCTTATAATAGGTGTAGAAGTAGATTAATTAGCTTTGTTTATGTGTTCTTCTTTCACATGTAGTTTACCTGTCTTTTGTTCATTCATATAATACAAATTTCCAATGATATGTCATTATCAAGCTGAAGGTGAATCATAATCAAGATACATTTAGGGAAGTTTCTTTACCTTTTCATCTCTCTTGGTTATTTGCATCTTGCTCATAATTTGATTCATTAAAACATTTATTTTCAAGTCCTACCTTTAACTTCTGATTATCAGTTGATAATCATAAGGTCTTAATTATGGAATGTTTAGTGTGATCAAATTTTTAAGATTGTTAAGCAAGAATAAGTTGAGAGAACAAAATGAAATAAATTTGCAATCACTTGATTGGTGAGATTCTTATAAGATTGATTGCTCTAGGTTGCATTTTTTTTTTTATTTTTTTATTATGATAGTACACTATTTGTTTTTTACTTATGGATAAATAAAAGGCATGATAAACTACATATATCATATTATGATTTCTTTGATATCTTATTTCATATGATTAAGTATGATTTAGGCCTAATTTTGACGAAGACAAGAAATGTGCATTTTATTTTGTTTTGCCTTCTTCTATTTGCTTGCATTTTCATATTCATTTGAATTTGTTTAAATAACTTTGTACATTTTGTTTTGTTTTGTTTTTTATTTGATTTTAAATTTTAAGTTTATGCTGTTTACAAATTTTTATATGGAGAAACCTTTTAAGGTTACAAAAGTAAGATCTACACTTTGTTATGGGGTTTTATTTATCTAAAAACATTTATATTAGGTTTCGTTATTTTTGCATTAATTATTTATTATGCAGGAACACTAAAACATATTTCAATTTGTAATGGTTCTCTCTAAGTAGAGGAAAGATTTTATGCCAATCTTTTCTTTGAAATCCACCTCTCATCCCATCACATCAAAGAAATTATTCACGTTGATAGTCTAAGGGAAACTTTTGGGGTCAAACTTCTAAAGTATGACATCTATTTTATAAAATAATATCATCTCTTGTACTCTTTAGTTAATTACATATTATGATTTTATACAAACTAAATCTAAAGGGTGAAATTTTATATAAGGGATTTGAAAGCACTGCAAAGTGTAGGAAGTACAAGTAAACCCACCAAGTCTATGAACACTTGCTAGTAGTGGGGCCACGCTTGTATGGTATTGAGACAACTTTGTCGAGGCTATGGATGCTCATAGGAAGCGAAGCAATGTCAAGGAAAAGAGAATTGCATCTAATAGATGTTTTCTCATCATAAAACTCCATATTTGTACATTTTTTGTTGAATAATATAAATTAAATTTCCCTATTTTGGATTCACTTTTTAAAAATAGAGTAGATATTAAGTACTCAAAATTTTTGAATTTATATTGTTAAATTTGTCTTTTGTGGGACCCATGAAATCTTGTATGATGTTTAAGAATTTTGTAAAACATATTATCTAGTCTTTAATAAACTTAAGCCCCATGATAGTAGTAATAGAGATAACTACTTTGCTGAGTGCGTTGCTATTTGTTGAGCCCTCAACAACCCCCTCTTATTTTTTTCAAAAAATTAAAGGGGAATCCATACAAAATTTTGAAGACACTGCCTTTGTTTGCATTTGATTTTGTTTACTTTATTTGATGGTATGGTTTGATGATTTTCCTTCTTCGTTTTTGTTTTTTCGTGCTTCTTTGCATCAATTGTTTTGGGTTTTTTTTTTCATGAAATGATGTGTTCGTAATCTAATCATTAGTGAAATTTCATGCATATGTTTAATCCAGTCATTGTGATTTTAGTGATGGAATGTTTGGGTTCTATAAATTTGTCATTTTGTCACATTTTTTCAACACACATCAATTAAGTGTGCCATCTGAGTTTTTTGTTTTCTCATCATTAGTATCCTCATTTGGATTTACTCAAAATGGTTCCATGTTTTAATTTGTTTAAATTTGGGCTATCATGGTGTTAGTTCATTGTCATAAAAATTAGGTCTTTAACTCATTATTGAATCAAATGAACATTTTGGCGGGTTGAATAATTTAAGTACAAGGGCAATTTTAAAAGATTTGGTTTGGGTCAATTGAGTTGGAAGAAGAGGGGGTTGTGGGGAAGACAAACTAGGGTTTGCGATAGGGTCTAGATCTGGTCACCATGGAGGGGCGAGGAGGGGGGAGTTCCACTCCCTCCTACATTCAGGCAGCGTCGAGCTGTTTCAAGAAACCATTGGAGGTAGAAACTAGGAGGGTCAACAGAGAAAAACAGAAAAATATCAGTTCACAGGAACAGGAGGAGAATCCGGAGGAAGTCAGAGGAGAGAAAAGTACAAGAGGAGGCAGGCAGAGAACCGAGCACAAGAATATGATAGGCTGCTGTAAACATAAGTCTACCATCACACCCCGGGTGGTTTTAAGTGACCCAGCGCTGCAGGTGCACAACCATCACATGATGACTTATGCCGTAATATGAAAATTTATGGTGATATGGCCAACGGAGAAGGCTCTGCATGCTTGGATAAAGTACAACTAGAAACCTAAGGGGGAAATAAATCTTCACCTTGGGTCCAAGGGTTTCTTCACAGTAGTGTTCACAAACCTTGTAGACAAAGACAAAGTGTTCGAAGGAGGACCATATTTTTATGCTGCGACAGGCCTATACATGTGACCATGGGTGATGAATTTTGTCCCAGAGCGCGAGACTTTCACATCAGTACCAGTATGGATAAGACTCTACTCCCTACCTTTAGATTACTGGTTGCCAGAATCCTTAAAAGCCATAGGAAATAAACTAGGTCATCTTTTAAAAATATCAGAAGCGACTATGCGAGGAAAATATACCTCTTTTGCTTGAATATGCATAAAAATGGGCCTATCTGGAGCACTTCCAGATGAAATTATTCTAGAAGTATATGATGAAGAATGGGTGTAGACAGTGGAATACGAACATGTCCCATTCAGATGTCGCAAATGTCATGAACACAAGCACCTCTTCAGAGACTGCCTATTAAAAAAAATGGAGAGTAATATCAAAACCAACATAGGCAAAGATACCGAAGGCTTTACCAAGGTGGGAGGCAAAGGGAAAGGAGGGAAAAAGAACGATAAGAAAATATATGAGGAGAAGCAACCAGGTCATAACAGATTCAAGATATTAGAAGAAGAAGATGGGAACACGGAGATGAACCGGACATCAGAGGATAGTCCAGCAGAGAAGGAAAAAGATGATAAAATGGAGGATCTTCCTGTAAACAGCAAACTAAAGGAGGATCAGACAAACACTATGGAACTCGACAGGGACCATGAGATGACCCCAAGCAAGGTTGGAACGGAGGACCACGACCTGCAGGAAATTCTTGAAAGGGAGAATCTTGATCTAGAAAATTTCCTGGAACAGGGAACCACCAAAGGTGTTGATTCTCTACCTCAAGAGGAGTTCGACAGAGTACAACAGCTCTTCCTGTGGAGATCTCAAACAAAGGGTTATGGAATCAAAAGAAACCATGATAGCTAGGAAAACATAGGAGTAAAAACGATGGAGGCTACATCAGGACACGCTCCCAAGAACCTAGGAAGGAAAAGAGGAAGAAAAAGACAGAATGAGCTACTGATAGAGTGTGGGAAACTAATGATCAACTCAAGTAAGATGAAAGATCTCACTAGTTACTCATTTACAAATCTTTCATAATGAAGCTTACAACCTGGAATATTAGGGGTCTAGGAAGTAAAAGGAAACAGAGAAATCTTAGCAACAGAATAAAAGAAGAAAAACCAGATATGGTGTTTATCCAGGAAACAAAGTGTTCAATGGATAAAATAAGAGAGATACATAGAAAATGGCTCATCAAGTATGAATATCTAGAAGTTAAAGCAGACAACACAGCAGGAGGGATTCTCACACTTTGGAACCCTCAGAAACTAGGAATCCTAGATGCTGAAGCATCCAGGAATTACCTATCGATGGTGATCCAACCCTTAGGTGATAAGGAAGTCTATTTAATAACTAATGTCTATGGTCCTCAAAAACTTGAAGACAAACTCAGGTTTCTTATCTCACTGGAGAAGCTAAGAGAAAGATACCCTATTATGCCCTGGATTCTGGGAGGAGATTTTAATATGATTAGATCTCTTACAGAAAAAAGGTGGGACCAGAATACTAGGTAGAGACTCCATAGCCTTTTAGAATTTTCTAAACGACTTGGGGCTAGTAGATATGGAGACCAGAAATGGTACCTTCACCTGAAATAATAAGTGGGGAGGGGCTTCTCAAGTTGCCTCTAAACTTGACAGATTCATAATCTCTGAGGACCTCATTCTCACAGGCCTCGACCTGTCTGTGTTAATCCTCCCTTTTGGAGGCTCGGATCACTGGCCTATCCAACTTGAAGCTACTGCTATAGGCACTCCGAGAAACAGACCATTCAGGTTTGAAAATATTTGGCTAACCCACCCTGAATTCATCAGCAATATAAGTAAATGGTGGGCAGAATATATGCTCGTTCAGGGAACTAACATGTTCCTTCTGCATTAGAGACTAAAACACATCAAACTCAGGCTCAAAGATTGGAACAAAAATGAGTTTGGAAATATCTTCAAAGCTAAAAAAGAAGTTGAAAAGAAACTTCAAGAAATTAACCAGGTCCTCATCTTAGATGGCTTTACCGAGGAAAGGAAAGTTCAATCTGACTCTCTGCAACAAGAATGGGAAGAAAAATGCAAGCAAGAGGAGATCTTGTGGAGACAGAAATTGGGAGTGCAATGGATAAAAGAAGGAGAGAGAAATACAAAGTTTTTTCACAAGTCAAACATGGATCACAGGTCTCATAACAGGATCTTAATACTCAAAGATACTCATGGAAAACAACTCAGCTCCCACAAAGAAATAGAATATGCTCTAGTACAACATTTCCAAAGCATAGTTGAGGAACCTCCCATAGACAGATCACAATCTATCAAGAACTTCACAAAGCACATTCCCAAGCTTGTATCTAGAGAAGACAATCACAATATTAATAGGCCAATGACTGAAGAGGAGGTCAACGAAGTTATCAAAGAGATGCAAAATGGGAAAGCTCCAGACCCGGATGGGTTCAATGTAGACTTCTTCAAAGCATGCTGGGAAATAGTCAAACAAGATATCCTTGATGTGGTGGAGGATTCAAGGAAAAACAAAATTGTTTTAAGGGCGCTTAATGCCTCTTTCATAACTTTGATTCCAAAGTAGGAAAGAGCCATGACACCGGATAGATTCAGACCCATAGCCTTATGCAATGTGGTGTACAAAATTATATCCAAATTAATTGCAAACAGGCTCAAGCCCCTTCTTCCAACTCTTGTGTCTGAGGAGCAAACTGGATATGTGGAAGGAAGACAGATTCTAAATAATATCACTCAAGCTCACGAGGTGGTACACTCTCTCAAGAGAAATAAGCAAGCAGGTATGATCATGCAACTAGACCTAGCGAAAGCTTATGATAAGCTAAGTTGGGCATACATGAAGGAAGTTCTAAAAGCTTATGGCTTTGACCACAACTAGATAAGATGGGTAATGGCCCTTGTCACCACAGCTAGTTTTTCAATCCTGCTTAATGGTTCACCTTCCAGAACCTTTAGGCCTTCGAGAGGCCTAAGACAAGGAGATCCACTCTCCCCCTTCCTCTTTATCCTCATGATGGAAGGTTTAGGCAACATGATCAAATCAGCCAAAGAAGAAGGAAAAATCCAGGGTCTCAAACTCACCCAGAATGGAGATGCCTTGACTCATCAACAATTTGTGGATGATACTATGCTGCAGGGTACACCCACGATCAAAGAAGCTAAAGCTTTCAAGAAAATCCTAAACGAATTTGCTATGGCCGCCGGTATAGAGGTAAGCCTTACCAAATCTAATATTTTCTTTTTTAATACTGACATTGCTATTCAGAGGAACCTCACCAGAATTCTCAGCTTTCAAAGAGAACAACTACCCTCCAAATATCTGGGAATACCTCTAATGGACAAACCCTTGAGCAAGGCAGTTTGGGAGCCAATCACTAATAAAATCCAGGACAAAGTCCGGAATTGGACAAACAGGTCTTTGAATTTAGCAGGACGGCTAGTCCTAACAAAAGCTATCCTACAAACTATTCCCATCTTCATGCTCTCTGTCATTCCTGCTCCTAAAGGAGTTATGCAGCACATCAGAAATATACAAAGGGACTTTCTATGGGGCAAAGGGGAAGAGAAAAAGAAATGGGCCTTGGTAGCATGGGATAAGATCTGTAAACCCAAGACACATGGAGGTTTGGGGCTACATGACCCTGAAACCCTAAGTAAAGTTTTGGGGGCCAAACTATGGTGGAGATGGCTAAAGGAATTAGCAACCCCTTGGGAAAAAATTTGGAAACAAAAGTATGCAAATAATTGGCAAGAAAAGGACCACATTCGAATGTCTGGGCTCATCAAAGGCTCCCACATTTGGAACAAAGCATGGGAGAACAAAGCTATTGTTCAGAAACACAGTTTCTGGGAGATCAGAGATGGAAACCTAGCTTGGTTCTGGGAGGACAACTCGCAACAAGAACCTAACCTGGTAAGAGAGGAACTTGCCAATCTCAAGAATGGCACTGACAATAAAGGTTTACTCAGGGTAATTGACTTCTGGGATCAATCTAGGAACAATGGAAAATGGAGAATATGGAAGGACCTGGTATATAGTGAAGGAACCTCTTTGAAGGCCTAGGCAGAAGCACTTGTAGTGATCTTGGAACAGAGAAAGATTTTGATATCAACATTGTCAGACCAACTGAGATGGGGAAGAAACAACGAAGGCAACTATAACCTCAAAGAAGCCAAGAGAATGGCCCTAGGGCTTGACTTTACAAACCCTGATAAGGTTTGGAGGGATCTCTGGCAGAGCCCACACTGGATGAAAATCAAACTGTTCATGTGGTTGGTGCAACATAATAAAATTCTAACGTGGGAAAACCTTCGAAAAAGAGGTGTAGCAGGTCCATCTAGATGCCAGTTATGTGAAGTACAAGAAGAGACCATGGAACACCTACTCAACCTATGCCCTTTCACCTCCACCTTGTGGAATTGGGTGGCCTCAATCTTCAAACAAATGGACAGGGACAATTTCAGCATCACCAGTACTCTGAAGAATTGGAGAAGAAACTTCTTTGAAAATGATATAGTCAATAAAGCTTGGGCATTGGTTCCAAGCTTTCTAATATGGGATGTCTGGAAAGAACGCAACAATAGGATTTTCAAGAACAGCATTGGCTCATCCCAGAGCATCATAGCTCTGATCATTAGACAACTCCAAGAGATTGTAGGCACCCTGCTAAAGAAACCCCCCGAGAACCCACCTCAAAACCAAGATGCTCAAATAATATTGCATTTGGGTCTACAGGTACCTTTCCCACAGGGTATAAGCAAGATGGTAAGTCATATAACAATAGGCAAGGATTTCTGGCAACCTCCCCCTTATGGCTTTTTGAAATTCAATATAGATGATGCCTCTAAAGGAAACCCTGGGGTGGCTGGTTATGGCGGAGCCCTAAGAGATGAGCAGGGTTACATAAAATTCATATTTCATAGTCATTTGGGGAAGGCTACTAACAATATGGTGGAACTCATAGCCCTAGAACAATGCCTAGAAATCTTGATGGAATCAAATTTGCAGAACACCCTCATCGAAGCTGAACCTGAATTGATAATTAATTCGGTCAAGAAAATATGCAATGGCATAGCACCAGAAAGAGTGTCGAAACACTGGCAATTATTGCAGGTCTATCATCGCATACAATCTCACCTAAGAACCCTGAGAACCCTCAATTTTGTTCATATGCGCAGAACAACTAACAGTTTGGTGGACAGGTTGGCGAATGAAGGGGTACTCTGTTCGAAAAGTAATAGAAGATATGAATGGATGCTTACTCCCCCAAGGAAATTGCGCGAAGACTGTCACAGACAGGCTACCAAAGACAGGGAGTACTTCCAAAGCATGAGAAGACTAGTGGAAATTGATGAAAATGGAACAATCACAGGTTAGCAGCTTGTGGTTAATAGCGGGCAGTAAGGTAGGAAGGATGCAGTTACCTGACTAAAGTTGGCCTTGAAATATATCTTCCTATGGATTTCGGGTGGGAAATGGCTCGTAGGTCAATTCTGTGGGTCCGTTTTTTATGATAAACAGTGGGCAAGTTACCGGGATTGCCCTCTTCCTATGGATTTCGGGTGGTAATTTGCAAGTTCGTTACTTCTCCAATCGGACCCGAAAACGTTTAGAGAGGTGGCATAGGTTTCCTTTCGGGTCCGCATGTTTAGGTAAATAGTGTGCTAGTTGTCACGATTGCCATCATCCTATGGATTTCAGGCGATTAGTTGCACGTTTGTTATTTCTCAATCCGGACCCGAAATTCTTTAGGGTGGAGGTTTGTTTCTTCTTCGGTTCCGCTAAGGATGTTATTAAACGTGCTAGTTGACGAGACCGCTTTTGATCCCCATCATCCCGTGGATTTCGGGTGGAATAGATGCACGACATTTATTTATGATTTCGGACTCGAAATAGGTAAGAAAGGTGGCCTATAATTCATTTCGGGTCCGGTTTTTGAGTTTTAGTACGAGCCAGGTGAAAGCCCGAAAATAGTTTCTAACCGTTGGATCTTTGATGGGTGTTTCGCTTGGTCTTCGGAATATTCCGGTATTCGAAGGTCTTGGTTGGTCTTTGGTGCAGCTATATGGGCCTCAGTTTTGTGGGCTTGGAGGTTGTGGTACACGGTGGGTCTTTTGATCTGCGGCATTTGGGACAACAGGTATCCAGGTCTTTGGTTGTCTAGTCTGATGCCTTGAGGGCGGATTGTTTATTGAATGTTTTGTGTGGGCTTTTCACAACTTTTTGAGATAGGTTCGGGTTTAGGAGAGTCTAGTTGACAGTGGTTCTTTCACAGGGCTGGTGCTGCTCCTTTGTATTGTGTACATTATGTATTTTTAAAGATGAATAGAAGGTTTGACTCTTACTTGATCAAAAAAAAAAGATTTGATTTGCATATTGATGAATAGAAACAAGTAAGTATATTTCAATTTAAACAAATAAATTATTTTTACAAACCATAAAATTTTGTTTAAAAAATAATACCACTTTTGCAATTTTTTACTTTAGGAAAATTGAATTAAAAAATTAGAATTTCAATCTACGTCTTAAAAGGTTGTATGTTTAACTATGGAGACAAACATATGATTTTTCTTTTATATAAAACTTTATAGTTTTAAACCTTTCTTTAAAAAAAGGTTATCATTAAAAACATGATTATAATTATTATTGAGGATATGTTTTATTCTTTAAATAAAATATAATTTTATAATTTTTTTATAAACCATCTCTTCAATCACAAAATAATGAACTCCAACTTTAAACCTAACTCTTCATTGCATGGCCAAATGTCATTTGACATTTTATATGCGACCCCAATTTTCACTTTTTGGAAACCCCAAATTAGCAGTTCTTGCCATACATGGTAAATTGTTGTTTACGATGATTTGACTAATTTTTATTCTATTATTTTTGCACAGATTTGGTAGGAGGATAACACACCACAAATCCAAGAAATTATGCTAAAATAATATATCACCAGATAGCATAACTTAGATTTATCTTCAACAGTATGCACTTTATAGTTGTATTAGTGCTCTGCTTGACGAAAATTTGAAGAAGTGAATTCAACGCTTTGCTATATGAAAATTCAAAAAAGTGATTTCCCTTACATGTGGAATATCACTGGTATAAGAAACAATTTATTATTA
This sequence comes from Pinus tabuliformis, assembly GCA_031772625.1. Taxonomy (NCBI): domain Eukaryota; kingdom Viridiplantae; phylum Streptophyta; class Pinopsida; order Pinales; family Pinaceae; genus Pinus; species Pinus tabuliformis. The sequence goes on from CM062807.1 coordinate 427,869,653, forward strand.
TTATTGAGCTTAGGCTAGTCTCATTGTTGGATAGAAGCTCTATCAATCAGTAGATGCTATCACCAAGAATAAGTGAAGCTAAATCTAGCTTGAATGAACTTTGAGATAGTTTAAATCCCCCAAAGCTAGCTCCCACCAATGACTCGGTGAGGACCAAACCCCACAAAAACCCGGTGATCTACACCTGATGAATAATATGCATGGAATAATTATGTTACAAATTAAAGTTTGCAAGGATAATTACATTGATCATATAAATGGTCACAACTTTTATATTTTATATTTTTTAACGCTTCCACATACAAAATAGAAAGGTTCAATGTCTCCAATTCTGAGGCATTGTTGGGTATGTGCTATATACTTTCCATGATTATTTGGGAAAATTTAAAGATGGCGGGTGGACCTAACCATGGTTTTGTGCATGGGTTTTGCACATGGTTTTGGGCATGACTGTTTTCTGCCCATGGTATTTTGTAGATATGGACAAGGGAACTATTGTTATGTTCTAATATAGGGTTATGGATAAAGGTTTATGAATGCTTCAGAATGTATATATATGTATTGTAACATTGAAAGGAATGTAATGAAAAATCAATCTGGTAGTCTCAATTTTTAGGATCCAGGGGAAAATCTCTGTGTAATTTATGTACAAGGTTAAAACCTACATTTGGTATCAGAGTTGTTTCAGCTTCAAGGGGACGCCTTTGCTGCTGAGGGGTTTTGTTTGGGCCTGTGGTAGACCCTGATAGTGGGAGATCTGTGAGATTGATTCTTGTGGTGAAAGAATATGGCTAAGAGTGGAATGATAGAAATCGAGAAAATTTAATGGTCAAAGTTTTGAGCTGTGGAAGCTCAAGATGGAGGATCTGTTGGTGGATCGATATTAGTGGATTGTTGTAGATCTAGGCATGACACCAATAGGAATATTAGCAGAAGACTGGGTGAAGTTAGATCAGAAGGTGAAGAGCATAATACGATTGTGTTTCTTAGATTCGGTATTGTTGAATGTATCATAGGAAGCTATGGTGAAGGATTTGTGGGACAAGATAGGGACTTTGTACCAATCTAAGTCTCTGGTGAACAAATTGTTCCTGCGGAAAAAGATGCATAACCTGAGGATGAAGGATGGAGACTTGGTGATAGAGTATCTAAACGTATTTCATACTATGGTAAGCGGGTCGATTTGTTGATAAAAAAATTTTAGATGAAGATAAGTGTATCAGTTTGTTGTGTTCTCTACTAGATTCATGGGATAGGCTGGTTGTTGCAATAGGTAGCAATACAAATACCTTGAAGTTTAATGAAATAGTCTCATCCTTATTGTTGGAGGAGATGAGACGGAAAAATATGGAGAGCCATAATGGAGATGCCTTGTCTATACGAGGATGGTCCCAAAATAGAAACAAAAATAATTCCTCAAGTGGGAGATCTATGTTGAAAATAGCAATAAGAAATGCTAAAAATAACATTGCTATAGATAGCATTTCGGGATACATTCCAATTTTAATTAGTCCCTAAATTAAAATTGAGAATCAAAATTCGAATTTGATCTCAGCAGCTGTTTGTAAATTAATTAATTAATTCATATTGAGTTAATTAGTTGGAGAAAATCAAACATGAAGTCTATGTGAAGACATGCAACAGTTATCCCTTTGATTGAGGAAGTTATCCCTTAATTAAGGAGATCAAGATGGGTTGTACTTTGAGTTGTAATTAGTTAGCTTAGTTAACTGAGTTAAGTCCAGTTAGATTAGTTCCAACAGTTTGTGGAACTGATTGTGAGTTCAGTTAGTCAATGCATGCATGCATGCAACTAGTGTACTTTAGATAACTAAATATTGTCTCATAAATAACTCATGCATGTCAGTTCAGACAGAGACCCAGTTGAGATCAAAGGATGGGACAATGTACTATCAGTTATTGGAATATTCCCATGAGGATATCTCTTGCATGCAGAAGGAATTCATTCCTTGAGCATTGCGCAGTTATTTCAGAGGTTTGAGCAGTGTGTAAGGAATTATTATGCATAGGTGGCAGCTTGAGGACCCAGGAGAAACTGCGCAAGGAAATAGGAGGCTTGGAGGACTGAAGGAAGGCATATATGTTGTCTATTCTATCTATGAGCAGTAGTGAGGGATTGTACTAAGAGATGGATAACTTGTGAGCTAAAGCTTTGTGTAATCCTGAGATATTTCCACTTGTATGATAATACAGATATCGGGGTTTTTAGCTGAGGCTTTCCCCAGAGTATTCTTCTGTGTTCATGTGTGAGTGAATTCTTCTTTATTTGTTATATGTGTTCTGTTTTATCTTTCTCAAAATCGATTAAGCTTCCGCAAGTTTGATTGTAGAAGTAGATTAAGTATATTGCTTTAGTTACATTGCATTATTAGTTTAATCTACAGTGAGAATTTCTACATGGTATCAGAGCAAAGGTGAACAAAGCGAAGAACAATGTACAAAGAAGGGAGAAGTTCGATGTTCGAAGTTCTTGATTGTAGGGTACAGAATCGATTTCTTATCACGTCTCAAAGTTCACCAATGGCGTTCAATGGCTTGAGACTCGAGTATGCCCTAGATGGCAGCTCGAATTACATAGCTTGGAAGGATCGCATGGAAGCGGTATTAGAGGACAATGGTTTGAAGGACTTCATTGATCAAGAAGTCCCTAAGCCAGCAGCAGCTAATGCCCAAGAATTTGCAGAATGGAAGAAATGTGTGGTGAGAGCGAGGAGGATTCTTCTGGAGGGAGTTCGAGACCATATTGTCTCGAGTCTCCATGGGAAGGAGACACCGTTTTCAATGTGGAAGACATTGAAAGATCTATATCAGAACAACAGCGATCAGAGGAAGCTGGCACTGAAAGACAAGCTTCGGAAAATCAAGTGTGAAAAGGGTGACACGATCTCTACATATCTGAACAAGCTCACCACCTACAGAGATGAGCTTGGAAGTGTAGGAATCACGACAATCGATGATGACATGGTGAGTCTTGCTCTCCTCGGTCTTCCTAAGAGCTGGCATAGCTACCAAGACTTAGTGAATGGAAGAGACAAACTGCTAGATTGGGAACGACTATGGTCGGATCTGATGCAGGAGGAGATCAGGAGAAGCACCAGAGATGGTTCTTCATCAAAGCATGATGATGAAGAAAATCTAGCCTTAGCAAGTAAGGTGAGGAAAGGGAAAGGGAAGGCTTCCCATTCCAAATCGAGTTCTTCCCATGGTGGGAAGAAGATTGACAAATCTAAAGTGTGATGCTTTAATTATCATGAGGTGGGCCATTATGCAACAAATTATCCACAGAAGAAATCCAAGAAGGGATCCTCAAAAGGATTAGATGGTGAGGCATTGGCCTCATAGTTCGAATGGATTTTACCCTCATCGCATGCATGGTTTCATCAATGGTGGGTTGTGTTTTGTACCTGGACAGTGAGCCTCATTCCACATGACCGGCGACAAGAGTTTATTCAGTACCTTGAAGGAGAAGGAACTCCAGATGTGCATAGAGATGGGCGATGATGGAAAGTACCTTGTTTCAGGTGAAGGCACGATTGTGTTTCGGAGGGAGCATGGAGCTCCTCTCACCCTGACTTATGTAAAGTATGTGCCTGAACTGAAGAAGAACCTGGTATCCTTTGTAATGTTGGAAGACAAAGGCTATGATGTAGTCTTCAGTAAAGGAAAGGCGTTCCTGAGACACATTGCCACGGGTCAGACCAAGAGGATGGGGATTTGAGTGAAGAATCTCTACAAGCTGGAGGTAGATGACTATGTTGCATTAAGTTCCAAAGCAGAGTTGGTGCAAATCCAAGATATTGGCGAGTTATGGCATAGAAGGCTGGGCCACTTGCATCATGAGGCCTTGAAGATCATGCAGTAGATCTCTACCGGACTTCCCAAAGGTAAACATGAGCAAGTAGATACATGCAAAGGTTGTACCTTGGGTAAGTATGCAAAATATTCCTTTTATGACTGAGATAGTCAAGCTGAGGCGATCTTGCAGCGAGTTCATATAGATGTGTGTGGACCATTCTCGACTGCATCCACCGTGAAACAAAGGTACTATGTTATTTTCATTGATGATTTTTCTCGTAAGTGCTGGATCTATTTCATGCAGAAGAAGGATCATACCTTCTCCAAGTTTTGTGATTTCAAAGCTTTGGTTGAGAAGGAATCAGGGAAGAAAATAATGGCCTTGAGAAGTGACAACGGTGGATAGTATGTCTCTCAAGATTTTAAGGACTTCTGTGCAACGGAAGGAATTAAACGGGAGTTGACGGCACCCCATAACCCACAACATAATGGGGTGGCCGAGAGGAAGAACAAAATGATTGTGGGAGAAGCTCGAATGATGCTGCACGACCAAGGCCTACCACTTCATTTGTAGGTTGAGGCATGCAATACAACGGTATACTTGCAGAATAGAATCCCGCATCGCATACTTGGGATGAAGACACTAGAGGAAGCTTTCTTCGGGAAGAGACCGGATGTGAGTCACTTCAGGATCTTTGGCTCATCGGTATTTTGCCATGTGACCAAAGATGCCTAGAAGAAACTTAAGCCAACAACTGAGTTGGGGATACTTGTGGGGTACACTGATACACCCCATAACTATCAGGTGTTCTTGCCTACCAGTCAGAGGATAGTGGTTCGCAGAGATATAAAGTTTGACAAGCAGAAGGCCATGCAAGTTTCCCTTGAGAGGGAGCTCAAGTTGCATGCAGAGGAGGAACTTTTGGTTCCTATGGAGGAGGAGCCTTAGACTGATGCAGAGCAACGACATGCAGAGGTTCTAGGAGTGGAGACATCCACTCATGTAGACAGGTAGAGTTTTCCAGAGAGGGGCGGAAACGCACAAGGGAAGCTGACAGATTGTTGATGGATGCGAGAGAGAATGTGGGAGAGCCATCTTCTCAGTGCAAATAGAGGAGGTCACTTGAGCGGTACACTAGTTACATGGCCCTTGTTGGGGAATGTGTAGAGACTGAGCCATCTTCCTTTGAGGAAGCAATGTAATAGCTAGTTTGGGTTGATGCTATGGTGGAGGAGTATGACTCCGTAGTTCGAAACATTGTTTGGGATGTGGTCCAAGACCGAAGAACAAGTTAGTTGTGAGTTCTCGTTGGCTTTACAAGGTAAAGCAAGCTACTGATGGTAGTGTGGAGAAACAGAAGGCAAGATTTTTTGCCCGTGGTTTCTCACAGGTCGAGGGGATCGACTATGATGAGAATTTTGCTCCAGTAGCAAGATACTCATCTATCAGATCGATGTTGGCACTATCAACACAGATGAGTTGGAAGATCCATTAGATGGATGTGAAGACTGCATTCCTCAATGGCAAGATTGAGGAAGAGGTGTACATAGAGAAACTGGAAGGATTTGAGACCTTCGATCGTGAATAGCATGTGTGCCAACTCAAGAGATCTTTGTACGGGTTGAAGCAAGCACCTCGTGCTTGGTACACCAGGATCGACAACTACTTCACTGGGTTGGGCTTCACAAAGAGTGAAGCAGATGCAAACCTATACCACATCATGGTAGAAGGTAAGCCATTGATCATTGTTCTTTATGTTGATGATCTAATATTAACAAGTGATGATCAGTTGATCAAGTCTTGCAAGGAGGATCTTGCAAGAGAGTTTGAGATTAAAGACATGGGTCTGATGCACTACTTTCTAGGCATGGAAGTGTGGCAGAAGGATGGGGAAGTGTTTGTGTCTCAAGGAAAGTATGCCAACGAGATACTCAGGAGATTCGACATGGAGAAGTGCAAGCCCATGTAGACTCCTCTAGCAGGTAACTGGAGGAAGGAGGATGCTACTTCAAGTGAGGTAGTAGCTGCTACTGTGTATCGACAACTTGTGGGTTCATTGATGTATTTAGTGAACACATGACCAGATTTGTGCTTTGCGGTGAACCAGCTGAGTCAAGCTATGGTTCAGCCTACCAAGCTGTTTTGGAAGGCAGCTAAGCATGTGCTAAGATACCTCAGAGGCACATCTCAGTATGGATTATGGTACAGACGAACAGAGGGAGTGAAGCTTCAGAGCTTCACAAATGCAGATTGGGCAAGGAGTCCATCAGATCGGAAGAGCACTTCAGGAGGAATTTTCAACCTTGGTTCAGCTACAGTTTCTTGGTACAGCAGGAAACATAGGTCAGTTGCACTTAGCTCAGTAGAGGTTGAATACATGGCTGCAATCCAGGCATCATGTGAGGCCATTTGGATGCAAAAAATTCTGGTTGGGTTGTTTGATCAGAGGATGGATCCAACTGTGATCTATTGCGATAATCAGAGTTGTATCAAACTCTCTGAGAGTCCAGTATTTCATGACAGGTCCAAGCACATCGATATCCGGTATCATCATCTTCAAGACTATGTGGTGAAGAGGATCATGTTGTTGTAGTATGTTTCGATCAAGGAGCAGGATCCAGACATTTTGACTAAGGCATTATCAAAATGCAAATTCGAGTTCCACAGAGACAGGATCGGGGTGGCAGATAATCCCTTTCTAGTTGAGAGGGAGTGTTGAGAATAGCAACAAGAAATGTTAAAAATAGAAATGCTAAAAATAACATTGCTATAGATAGGATTTCCGGGTACATTCCAATTTTAATTAGTCCCTAAATTAAAATTGAGAATTAAAATTCGAATTTGATCTCAACAGTTGTTTGTAAAATAATTAATTAATTCATCTTGAGTTAATTAGTCGGATAAAATCAAACATGAAGTCTATGTGAAGACATGCAACAATTATCCCTTTGATTGAGGAAGTTATCCCTTAATTAAGGAGATTAGGATGAGTTGTAATTAGTTAGCTCAGTTAACTGAGTTAAGTCCAGTTAGATTAGTTCCAACAGTTTGTGGAACTGATCGTGAGTTCAGTTAGTCAATGCATGCATGCATGCAACTAGTGTACTTCAGATAACTGAATATTGTCTCATAAATAACTCATGCATGTCAGTTCAGACAGAGACCCAGTTGAGATCAAAGGATGGGACAATGTACTATCAGTTATAGGAATATTCCCATGAGGATATATCTTGCATGCAGAAGGAATTCATTCCTTGAGCATTGCGCAGTTATTTCAGAGTTCTGAGCAGTGTGTGAGGAATTATTACACACAGGTGGCAGCTTGAGGACCCAGGAGAAACTACGCAAGGAAATAGGAGGCTTGGAGGACTGAAGGAAGGCATATGTGTTGTCTATTCTGTTTATGAGCAGCAGTGAGGGATTGTACTGAGAGCTGGATAGCTTGTGAGCTAAAGCTTTGTGTAATCATGAGATATTTCCACTTGTATGATAATACAGATATCGGGGTTTTTAGCTGAGGCTTTCCCTAGAGTATTCTTCTGTGTTCATGTGTGATTGAATTCTTCTTCATCTGTTATATTTGTTCTATTTGATCTTTCTCAAAATCGATTAAGCTTCCGCAAGTTTGATTGTAGAAGTAGATTAAGTATATTGCTTTAGTTACATTGCATTATCAGTTTAATCTACAGTGTGAATTTCTACAATCTAAATGTAAAGGGAGATTTGAATCTCTAAGAAAAGCTGTAAAGGTATGTTGGAAATGCGGAAAGGAAGGGCTCTACAAAAAGGACTGTAGATCTAAAGCTCCTAAGAAAGGAAAGAGATATGATGACGCTCCTTCTACAAAGGTGAAAACCACCTTAGATGAAGGTGGGGATGTGTACTTGGATTCTTCTTCAAGTACACATGTAGATCACGAGGCATGGTTGATTGACTCAGGTGCATCCTTTCACTTCACTCCCCATAGGGAGTGGTTCTACGAGTATGAGAAATATGATGGTGGTGATGTCTTCTTAGGGGATGACAGGAAGGCCAGAATCATCAAACATGGAAAAGTCAAGTTGAAGTTGCAAGGTGGAAGGATTAGAACACTTCCTGGTGTTCTGCATATTCCTGCATTGGCCATAAATATGATTTCTGTAAGCAAGATGGATGATGTAGGTGTAAAAACAATGTTCGAGAAAGATACCTGCAATATGGTTTGGGGAGTACTGGTATTGATGCGGGGAGTTCATATTGTAACTATGTACAAGATTTTGGGTAGCACTGTTATTGATGGGTGCAACATTTTTGTGGTTCCTGAAAGTGGAGCATAAAATCTAGTGGTCTCTAGAGAAAAGACCATGCTATGGCATCAAAGGCTTGGAAAGATTAGAGAGAAGGGCCTTTGAATACTACATGGTAATGGTATAGTAAAAGGTATGTCTAATTTCTCTTTGGAATTCAATTTTTTTTTAACAATGTGTATATGGGAAGAATAATCGGTTGAGTTTCCCCTCAGGTGTTAAGAGGGTGAAAGGGATATTAAAGCTTGTGGATAGTGACATGTTTGGACCTGTTTTGGTTCCATCTCTGGGTAAATATGTGTACCACATATCATTTATAGATGACTTCACAAGGAATGCATGGATATATTTCCTCAGTAAGAAATCTAAAGTCTTTGACAGGTTTAAAGAATTTAAGGTTTTGGTGGAAAATCCAACAGAGAAGAAGATCAAGGTGATGAGGAAAAATAATGGTGGAGAGTTTTGCAAGAAATAATTTAAAGAGTTCTGTAAGAAGTGTTGTATAGCATGGTAAAAGATTACTCCATAAAAACCTCAGAATAATGGAGTTGCTGAAAGGATGAATAAGACGTTGATGGAAAATGCAAGAAGCATGCTCAATGGTGTCAGGTTAGGACAAGAATTTTGGGCAGAGGTAGTGGATACCGCATGTTACCTGTTTAGCATATCACCTTCAACGTTGGAGGATAGGACTCCACATGAGGTATGGAATGGTAAGAAACCCTCTCTCTCACATGTAAGGGTATTTGACTGTGATGCATATGTACACATTCTAAAGGAGAAAAGAACCAAGTTGGATAGTAAATTTGAAAGGTGCATCTTTATTGGGTATAAGTATGGTTTAAAAGGTTATAAGCTTTGGAACCTAGAAACAAGGAAAGTTGTGTACAACCGAGATGTGGTGTTTAGAGAGGTGAAGGATGTTATTAAACAAGAAGCCCTACCAAAGGAACCTAAAAATATTGAGTTTGAACTGAAGGAGGAAGAATCAAACTCTACAATAGAACACAAATTAGAAGAAGAAGAGCCAAAGACTCGATTTTTTAGAAGATCAGTTCAAGAGAGAAGGCAACCAGAGAGGTAGAGTCCATCTAATTTCTATTGAAATTTTTCTTTATCTATTACTGATGATGATCCCAGAACTGTCATGTAGGAAGTGGATTTAGAGGATGGAAAACTCTGGAAAGAGGCCATGGTTTATGAAATGGCATCTTTGGACAAAAATGAGGCTTGGGAAATGTCGGAGTTACTGGATGGAAGGAAACCCATTGGCAATAAATGGGTGTTTAAGAAGAAGATGAATGTAGATGGAAAGGTGGAGAAATACAAAGTTCATTTGGTAGCAAAAGGTTATTCCCGGTGTCGAGAATTGATTTTGGTGACATTTTTTTCTCCTATTGCCAAGTTAGCTTCTATTAGATTACTTTTATCTATTGCTACTGCTTTTGATTTTTAGGTAGAACAGATGGATGTGAAGACAACATTTCTTCACGGGGATATGGAAGAAGAGATCTATATGAAGCAACCAAAAGGCTTTGCGGTGAAGGGTAAGAAAGAACTAGTATGCAGATTAAAAATGTCTCAAAATGGGTTAAAAAAATCACCAAGGATGTGGTATCAGAAATTTGATACATGTATACAGGGACTTGGCTTCACAAGGAGAAAAGCGGATCATTTTATGTATTTTAAATTAATAGGTGACCGTGTTATTTATTTCATCTTGTATGTGGATGATATGTTGTTGATCGTAAATGAAAAAAAATATCGAGGATTTGAAGACCTAATTTTCCTCCAAATTCAACATGAAGGATCTTGGTGCTACAAACTGTATTTTGGGCATGGAAATTAAATGGGATTAGAAAAAGAGGAAGCTCTGGTTAAACCAAAGAAAGTATGTTGAGACAATATTACAGAGGTTTAATATGCAGGATATTAAACCAATCAAGGTACCTATTATTGTAGGTGTAAATTTATCCGTTGAACATTGTCCCAAGACACAGGAAAACATTGCACATGCAGTGGGAGTATTGAGCAGGTTTATATCAAAACCAGGGAAAGAGCATTAGAGAACAATGAAGAGGGTTTTCAGGTATTTGCGTGGCACTAGTGATTATGGTTTGTGCTACCAAGGAAGACTTGGATTGGATATAGTTTTGGACATCCATGGCTTTGTTGATGTAGAATGGGATGGAGATCTAGATCAAAGAAGATATACACATGGGTATTTGTTTAACCTATTTGGAGGAGTAGTCAGTTGGATGACCAAGAGACAATATGTAGTGACACTTTCAACCACAGAGGTTGAATACATGGGAACCACTCATGCAAGCAAGGAAGCAGTTTGGTTGCAGAGATTATATTCAAGTATGGGGTTGGTACAAAGAGCTATAAGCATAAATTGTGATAGAAAAGTGAATTTTTCTTGGCAAGTAACCTTGCTTATCATTCAAAGACAAAACAAATCGATATTCAGTATCACTTTGTGAGGGATATGGTTGAAAAAAAATGTGTTGTTGGTAAAGGTATACACTTTGAAGAATGTTGTAAATGCATTGATGAATTTTGTGAGCACTGAGAAGTTTTCTTGGTGTAGAGAAACAATGGGCATGGCAGGAATGGACCAACGACCAAGCTCTCCTATGACCCCCCGTGTGGAAAAAAAACAACAAGTGGGAGAATGTTGGGTATGTGTTATATTCTTTCCATGATTAGTTGGGCAGACCCAAAGATGGTGGGCGAACCTACCCATGGTTTTGTGCATGGGTTTTTCATATGGTTTTGGGCATGATGGTTTTATGCTCATGGTATTTTGTAGATCCTGTCAAGGGAACTACGATTATGTTCTAATCTAGGGTTATGGATTCGGGTTTATGAATGCTTTGGCATGTATATATATATATATATATATATATATATATATATATATATATTGTAACATTGAAAGGAATATATTGAAAAATCAATCTAGTAGACCCGGTTTTTGGGATCCAAGGGAAAATATCAGTGTAATTTTTGTACAGGGTTAAAACCTACATGCATGTAGCAGATGCTTGAGATGGAGCAAATCACATGCACAAAATCATGGGATTTAGAGTTCAAGATCACACGAAAGGGGCCACCTTATCACAAAATAAATATGCCACGTGATCTCTGAAATTTTTATTTATCATTGTAGTAAGCATGTCAAAAGTAGAAGTAAACCTATAGAAATAATGTCATGTTATTGTGACAAAGAAGATTAGAATTATGAATGGTTATCACTTAGGTAATCCTATTCATATTATTATGAAAAAACTAGTACATATATAACCAATATAACTATCATCTAATACATAGAGAGTCTCAAATATAGAACCTACAACCCGTAGGATCATATTTTTATTCCCTAATTAGCAACAAAATAGTATGTTGGATTCCCTACATAGTTCAAATTATGATATTTATAAGAGTCCATAACAACATTGTATGTCATAAAACTGTCGACATCAGAAAATTAAGGGAAAAGATAACCATCTAAATATTACTATTCTAAATAGAAAAAACTAGAAACAACTTAGCTTATCGGATGAGATCCTTTGTCATGTTTATTTACATTGCAGAAGAAGTTGTAATGAAAGGTCACTAGCTCCGCTGCAAGGCCCATTTTTGATAGGGAATCCACAATGTTATTGAGTTCTTTGTATATATGTCTAAAAGAGATGTTTGTAAAAGACCTCCTCAAATTATCAATGCGGATAATCCAATTTACTAGGTTGGGAACACACAAATTTTCCTTTCCCTATGTCCATTCAATGATAACCCTTGCGTCGCCAAAAATGAAAATTTGTTCTAGATTTAGTCTTTTGGTATAATACATAAGTCCCCGCAATGCAATAACTTCAACTCATGTATTGGAGCCCTCTCCGCCATACCATAATATTTGAAATTGATCATCTGGGTTCAACATTAAAACATATCCACAGTCGTAGTGACCTTGTTGAGTTGCGCCTTTAAAGAAACATGTTGGATAAACCAGATTTTGAAAATAATCCAGATTCCTGCGAGGTTTAAACTTATTATGTTTCTGGGCATGTTCACTAAAATGTGTACATATGTTATTTGCAATTCGACTAATGTCAAGAGGGCACTTATTAAACATCACACCATTTCTAGCCTGCCATATTTCCCATATAATAAACCAAGGTAAAGACCTGTAATCCTTATGCCATCACAACCACCACTTGAAACAGGTTTCCAGAGAAGAGAAGCACCATCCAGAATACAAATTATAATCCTGCAAAACCCTACTCCAAATCACAATGACGAATGGGAATTGCAGAAATAGATGCATGCCATTTTCATTTGCCTCCATTCAAAGGAGATAGCAATTCGGGCTGCTAATCCCACGTTTACAAATATTTTCCCATGTTAAAATATGATTATTCCAAGTAAGCCATCCAAATAATATAAGCTTCGTCAGCATATTCCAGCTCTATATCGCCCTGAATCAACTTATTTCCATATTGAAGTGAGGAGCATGAAAAATGAAGGAATATACCTCCGACACCACAATATTACCATTACGTAGAGTCCCATTCTAACTAAGCGCATCTTCTCTTCCCCCTTGGTAATCCTCGCCATTCTGAGGTCGTATATATACTGATTCCATCTATCTGCAATGGAGTCCATTAAGCCAATCACTTCAGCCGATTTCCAAAATGGACATGAGTTCATCACATCATAACAATCAATGACCTATGATAAAAATAAAATACATTTGCATGTAATACATTTAAGATGTCCTTAGACAAATTGTGGTGTTGCATACCAAGAATTAGATCAATACGAACAAGAATCATGTATCTATTTCCAAAGAACCACCTCATGTTCTAAAAAATCAAGTAGCTAATTTTTTGGAATCTATTTCATATATGTGAGCCATTTCTAAATGACCCAATTCTATATCTGTACCAATCTGAAACAAACATCATTTTCAAGTACTTCCCTTTAATTTCTTGCCAAATACCTCCACCCTTTAAGGCTCTCCAAAGACTTTTGATGAGGAGAGCCCAACCAAATATTTTTATGTCATTAGTCCCCATCCCCCATACTCTTTTCCACATGAAATGCCATCTAAGTGAACAAGATGGAATTTTTTGCCACCTCTTGTGCCTACCCACAAAACTTAGCAAAAATATATTTAATGTTATTGATGATTTTGCTGAGTAACATGAACAAATGCATCTAATACACAAAAATGTTTTGAAGGATAGATTGGATGAGAATATACCTGCCTCCCAACAAAATCAATCTATGGGTCCAATGGGACAGTCGATTTTCAAAATTCTCAACAAGCCATATCCAATCTATGACCTAATATTTGTTTGGTTTCATTTTGAAACCCAAATAAGAGAAATCATCGTCCAACAAGGAAGTATTCACCTTAAATAGTTTTGAAATTTTAGCAACCAATTAATTATTCTTGGAGGACTTAATCAACATTAATTTATGGTTGTTAGAATATAATCTAGAAGCATCCCCAAATTTTGTGATGATGTAATATAAGAAGCTCCACTTAGGAATATATACCTATCCAAATATAAGCATGTCATCCACAAAAATTAGGTGGGTGACAGAGGTATTCTTGATTACCTACAAACCACGAAAGAGGTCATTCTCACATGCTTCCTTGATTTTTTTGCTCAAACTGTCAACCACCAAGAGGAAAAATAATGGTGGTAAAGAACATCCTTGTCAAATATCTCTATAAGCCCTGAAGAATGTCGTAGGAGAATCATTTACCAGAATTGCATAATTAACCATAGTAACATAAGCCATAATCCAACCTACAATATTAATATTCAACCCGATCTTAAAAATTACCATACAGAGATATGACCAATCAACATAGTCATATGCTTTGTGTAGATCCAATTTTAGAATCAACACTTCTTTCTTATGTGACTTGATAGAGTGAATGTACTCTTGGGCAATAGCAATTGCATCTTGAATTTGTATGGTTCGAAGAAACCTGAACTGCTCATTTGATATATATACCGAAAGCTTTTATTTAATCTTGTTAGCTATAATCTTTGAAATGAACTTATAAGTGATGTTTCACAAAGAGATAGGGCAAAAGTATCTGAATGTTTTGGGATGTGAGGTCTTCGAAATAAGGGAAATAAAGGTTGAATTAACCACCCCAACAATATGGTGATGCTATCTTGATTCTTCCACCATCGACAATAAATCCTTACCCGCGATGTCTAGAAAGTGCAAGAATATTTAAACAATCCACCCATTCGGGCCAAGACATTTGTCTCTTGAAAAAGATCGTAGGACCCTCGATATTTCCTCCATCATGATGGGCTTATCAATAGCTTCATTATCAGCTACCAAGAACATATTGGGATATGAATCAATAAAAAACAATTGATTATCAATGTCCATAGATGATCTTTTCTTGTATATTCCATCAAAATATTTCACATCTTCCTTGTATATATCCTTTGCATTGAATACCATATCCCCAGATTCTGATTCAATTTTCCATATTGTATTAGTGCTATGTCTCTGCGTGGCGAATTATTGAATTTTTTTTGTATTCTTGTCACCACTAGATATCCAATTGTCACAACTTTTTAAATGTCATGTTTCTTCTTGAAGCTTTATAATATCTCTCATTTTTAATTCCATTGCTTTTAACAAGGATAATTGTGCTTGATCCGAAATCGTAAGATCCATCCAATTATGTATACAATCAATTTCCTTGTATTTCCACTAGGTAGATTTTCATTTTTTCTTCACTCTCTCCCATTTCTGGACTAACCTTTTAAGAGCCTACATTTTATCCATAACTAGAGTCATTGCAGAAGTGCCCTAGAGGTTCTCATACACCATCCAATATTCATGGACTAGTTTATAGAAGTCCAGATCTTCCAACCAAGTTCTATTAAACTTGAAAGGAAAGCCTTTCCAACATTTGTCCCCCATCCACTGCAATATTATAGGCGCATGGTCAGACAATATTGCTTGGGAAACCCATGAATGAACATGACTAAAGATTTCCATAATATTTTCATGTAACATGAATCTGTCCAACCGTTTACCAATATATTCCGACTCCACAGGTCCATTGCACCAATTAGGAGATAGAGGCATAGGTTTGACATCCACCAAATGATTTTCATTGAATAAACTCGAAAATAGTTCCTCATAGAATCAAGTCGACATCGGGAACCACAACATTCCTCCCCATATGTAGTAAGGTTATAATCTCCAATCATGGCCAAAGACCCAATTTTCAGAATTCCACATACGTCCATCCTTTGCTATAAGTCTTCCAATATGGGGCATATATATTGAGAAAATGGATACAACATGAGTATCCACAAATGAAGCTAGATAATATATGTCTACAAAAAAATTGTAAGACTTTAGATTCACCCGAATGGGATCCTATAACGCAACTAACCCCCCAAATAAACCACCAGAATTAATGGCACTAAGGCACCATTTAGGACATATGGACAAGAAATATTACTTTTCACTTTCCACATAAGCCATCGATTCTTGTATAAACACAATTTTCGATCTTATTTAAAAGCTTAGATGATGAAGGGATAGTTTCTTGGAGGTATCCCTGAGCCCCCTAATGTTTAAGGAAATAATATTCATGGGGGAACAATGATAGTGGGCGCAAGGTCTCTAAGGGCTCGGGTTGAAATTGATCCGGATTTAAACAGGAACGCAACAAATTACAGAGATAACCATATACACAAAGATGCAGCAGAAATAATACTTCATTTCATTAATGGAAAATACTGAAATATGCTTACAATCAGAAATGGAAATAAACCAGCTAGGGCGATGGTAGCTTATCTCTGAGAAGAGATGTGATGGCTACATGCCTCTAAACTGTGTTACAATGAGGCTCGAAGGCCTATTTATTGTTGAGAAACAATGGAAAACCCTTAACATTCCAAAACCTAACCCTAGGAGATGAAACGCCAAAACTGTGGGCCCTGTTTGGGGTAAATTGGTACATCAACTTCCCGGGGTCGTAACTTTGGCATATGATCTCCATTTGACGCGTACAATAGCTCGTTAGAAAGATCTATCCGAGCACTATCATTGTTGGAACGGGCAACATCGATCCATTCCATGGACCCATGTTGCCCCCGGATTCCCCAAAAAACGTTGTTTAGGGCCTCAAAACGGCTCCGGAAGTTCAGGACCCGAAAAACTGCTAAAAATAGTAAGTTGTGCTACAATTAAGGAAACTGAAAATGCTGAGAAAGACAATGGTGGGGGTCCAGGTGGACTTGGAAGGTGGCCACCAATATCCACCTGGATCATTCCTCCCCCTTAGGAAGCAATGGTCCCCATTGCGTTGAGCGCCTCCATGAGATGAGGAAACTTTTGCTGAACTTGTTCCCTGGTGAGCCACTTGCCCTGCTGAAGGAGTTGGCCTGCTTTGACAACTCGATACAGTTGGATATTCTGTTGGCGAGTGTTCTTGATCTGTGTGTCCATGATCCGATCAGTTGCAGCTTGTTCCATGCAATCTGGATTTAATTCTGTGGGTTTGAGCTGTTCTGCAATGTCGGATGTGTCTAGCAATGGTGGAAAGTATGGCCGCAGGCGGTCCACATTGAACACTGGGTGCAGGCCAAGGAATGGGGGAATGCTGAGCTCAAATGCATTGTCTCCCACAGCCTTAGTAATGGTGTACGGACCATATCGGAGTGGTCTCAATTTCCGATAGGCTCCAGTAAGGCGTTCCTTTTGCAAATGCAACCAGACTTTGTCGCCCACCTGAAACTTGTGTGGCACCCGATGTTGATCATGTCGCTGCTTGTACTTGGCATTTGATTTCTCAAGAATGTCATGGACCTGATGGCGAATATGTTGGATGCGCTCAATGAAGCTGGTGGCCTTATCTGTTTCGGACTGGACATGAGCTGAATTCATGTGAGTAGCTGCAAGTGGCATGGCCACATCAATGGGGCATAGTGGCTGGAATCCCAAACCCACCTGAAAAGGGCTATGGCCAGTGGAGTTGTGAAGAGCTCGGTTGTAGCTGTGCTGAACATAGGGGAGGCTCTCGTCCCATGTGCGTGGATGCTTTGAGTTATACATGCGCAGAATGTGCACAATCATCCTATTGACAACCTCTGTCTGGCCATCAGTCTAAGGATGGAAGGCTGTGGACTTCGTGAGTTTGGTGTCCAGCATTGACCAGAGACTGGACCAAAATGCGCTGAGAAACCGACTGTCCCGATCTGAGATGATAGACTGTGGGATCCCAAAGTGCACCCACACTCGTTCAAAGAAGAGTTTAGCAGTGGCTTCTGCTGTGATATTCTTCTTGCAGGCCACCATAATGGCCATCTTCGAGAACCTGTCGACGACCACAAAAACATAGTCATTTCCATGCTTAGTGGAAGGAATGCCTGACATGTAATCCATGGAGATGGATTCCCAAGGTCGACTAGGGGTAGGCAACGGGGTATAGAGGCCGTGCTTCTTAATGGTCGGTTTGGCAATGGCACAGGCAGTACATGATCTGATGTACTTCCCAACATCCTGTCGAAGATTCGGCCAATAGAAATAATTTTGCAGTACTGCCACTGTTTTCTCGACCCCAAAATGCCCAGCAGCCCGACTGTAGTGTGCTTCCCAAATCATCTTGGCACGCTTGCTTGAAGGAACACAAAGGTGACCGAGGTGGCATAATAGGGCATCCTGGAGGTGGAAATCTGCAACACGCCGACCCTCCAAGAGTGTCTGGTATGTGTGGCCGAATTCTGGGTCGCTTTTGTAGAGAAGTGGCCAATCAGAAGTATCATGTCCACAAGAGTTGAGCACAGTAGTTAATGCCATGATCGGTGGTCGACTGAGGCAATCTGCAACATTATTGGTGCTGCCCTTCTTATACTTGATATTCAAGTGGAACTGTTGCAGGTATGTAGACCACTTCTGATGGCAATCATTCTGCAATTTCCCTTGGGTCTGTATGAACTGCAGGGGTCGGTGGTCTGTGTGGATGACCGTTTCTTTCCCCAAGATGTAATGCTTCCATTGTCGGCAGGCCTGTACAATGGAATACATCTCTTTATCATAAGTGGGGTACTTCCGGACTGTGTCTGAAAGTGTTTCACTGTGATATGCCACCGGATGTCCATGTTGAGTAAGGACTGCCCCAATAGCATAGTCAGAGGCATCTGTCTCGACCTCAAATGGTTGTTGTAAATCTGGTAACGCGAGCACTGGTGCCGTGCAGAGGCGATCCTTCAACTCCATGAATGCCTTCTGCTGAGATTCAGACCAAGAGAATTTTGCTTTCGCCCCTCCCTTGGTGACCTGACTCAAGGGCCAAGAAATATGAGAAAACCCCAACACAAACCTGCGGTAGAAGTTGGCAAGACCTAGAAAGCTGCGGAGCTCTGTTAGAGTGGTTGGAGAGGGCCAATCCCGAATGACTTGGATCTTGGCTGGATCGACATGCACCCCCTGTTCATCAATGATGTATCCCAGATACTGAACCTGGGTCATGCCAAAAGTGCATTTCTCCAAATTGGCACATAGCTTGTGTTGCCGCAGTGTTTGGAGAACCTGTCGGATGTGGTGGAGGTGCTCTTCCCAACTCTGGCTGAAGATCAGAATGTCATCCAAGTATACTACTACAAAGGAGTTGGTGAATGGCCGCAAGATGTCATCCATTAGCCTCATAAAGGTTGCAGGAGCATTCGTCAATCCGAAAGGCATGACCAACCATTCGAAGAGGCCCTCCTTGGATTTGAAGGCAGTCTTCCACACATCCGAGGGTTCGATTGGTACCTGGTGATATCCTGACTTCAGATTGATCTTGCTGAAATATTTCGCCCCCTTTAGTTGGTCTAGGAGGTCATCAATCCGCGGGATCGGGTACCTATTACGGACAGTGATCTTGTTCAGCGCCCGATAGTCAATACAGAGTCTCCACGTCCCATCCTTCTTCTGTACCAACACGATCGGGCTCCCACAGGGCGATGAACTCGGACGGATGTGACCTTTCTACAGGAGCTCCTGAATCTGCCTCTTGATTTCATTGTTCTCCAGAACGGAGCGCCGATAAATTGGTCCATTGGGTAGCGGCGCACCTGGGGTCAGATCGATGGAGTGCTTGACTTGACAGTGCAGAGGAACCCCTGCCGGAGAGGTGAAGATGTCCTCATACTCCTCCACAATCTTGTCCATCTGTAGTTGTCGTGCAGAGGGACCCCGTCTAGAGGCCGTGACCACTGTCTTCTTCTTTCCTTGAGGGCATATCATCAGGAAAACAAATTTCCTGGTTTTGGAAATGATCTTACTGCATTGTTTTGCAGTAATCAAAGAGATGGCGGCAGGTGGTGCTACCTCTGGTATCCTGAACAACTTATTTCCCAATGTAATAATAACAGCACGGGGCCTTGATTCATACACAGCATGTCGCTTCCACAAGTATGGTTGTCCTAGTAATACATCACAAACTTCAAGGGGAGCAATGTCACACAATACCTCATCCGTGAAGGGCTTGATGTTGTATGGAAGGCGACACTGCTGGCTCACGCGAAGATCTCGTCCTTGCTGAAGCCACCCAATGGTGTATGGTTGTGGATGTGCTGTGGTCGGTAAGCCCAACCGCTTCACGACCTCTGCCGAAATGAGGTTCTTTTGACTCCCGCTATCAACAATGAACTGTATCGGGGAGCCTTTTACCCACATCTGAGAGTGGAAGAGACGCTCCTCCTCCTCTGGATCTTCGAGTTCATTTTTCTGGATCTTTGCGGTAGCAATAGTGGCGCTGGGATCCGCATCAATGATCTGCTTCCCTTTTTCATACCCCTTATCGGGTTCTGACTCAGAGTCGGAGCATGCATCTGATTCTGAAACCTTTAGCTCAGCCACCAGTGACTGCTTGGCCCGACACTCACTTGTGTTGTGAGTGGCGCTCTTATGGAACTCGCACCATTTTCCAGTGTCCTTTCTCGGCTTCGCGGCGCTGTTCTTTGCTTGCAGCTTCGGCTGGTTGTCTTTGGCTATCCCGCCTTGGCTTTGTCCTTTGTTCTATGGTTTCGGGGCACCTTTCCCCTGCTTTGGATTCGCAGATCCAAAGTCTCGCTTCTTTTGTTTAAACTTCTGCTCGACCTTGACGGCATATCGGTATGCTGCGCCAAGCGAGGGGATGTTTAGGAATTGTATTTCTTCCTGGATGTACTTGTGCAGGCAGCCACGGTATTTGAGTATCAAATGTTGCTCCGAATCCTTGATACCCAACTTTGTGCGAAGGGTATGGAAAAGATTGGTGAACTCCGGCACGTCTTGGTCCCTTCCCTGCCGCAGCGTGGTCCACTTTATGTATTCATCCTCATAGCTTCCAACAGGGTAGTACTGCTCCTTGACGGCATCCCGGAACGAATCCCAGGTGGGTGCAGCTGAAAATAGTGAGCCAGTACTTTCATCCTTCTGCTCGCAGTAGGTTTCCCACCAGTGCTTGACTTGGGGGGCTGCTTTGAGGAGAGCAAAAATAATCTTTTCCCGACTCGAAAATTCATGAACAGAAAAATAACCCTCTAGCAGATTTAACCATTTATCTATGGCATCTGCGTCTATCTGACCCTCGAATATGGGGATTTCAAAATTAACTTGTACCTTAAAGGGTGTGGCGTTTCCAGAGTAGCTGCTGGAAGCCGATGCGTTGCTTCTGGGTAGCCGCTGAAGGATCTGGGCAAAGCTGTCCATCATCGCGTTCCGTTGTCGCTCGAGGGCTTCTTCGAGCAAGATTTTGATGGGATCTCCTGCCCCCTCGTCTTTCTTCTCGTCCGCCATGGGAGGCCGTCAGGATTTTCGAGGCTGGTCTTGCAAAGGTTCAACCAGTTCAAGCCCTAACTCCTTATATCCCGACCTTGTTGGGGACATGCAAAGAAAAACAGAGAGAAAGCAGACCGCTCTGATACCACTGATCCAGATTTAAACAGGAACGCAACAAATTACAGAGATAACCATATACACAAAGATGCAGCGGAAATAATACTTCATTTCATTAATGGAAAATACTGAAATATGCTTACAATCAGAAATGGAAATAAACCAGCTAGGGCAATGGTAGCTTATCTCTGAGAAGAGATGTGATGGCTACATGCCTCTGAACTGTGTTACAATGAGGCTCGAAGGCCTATTTATTGTTGAGAAACAATGGAAAACCCTTAACATTCCAAAACCTAACCCTAGGAGATGAAACGCCAAAACTGTGGGCCCCGTTTGGGGTAAATTGGTACATCAACTTCCCGGGGTCGTAACTTTGGCATATGATCTCCGTTTGACGCGTACAATAGCTCGTTAGAAAGATCTATCCGAGCACTATCATTGTTGGAACGGGCCATGTCGTTGCCCCTGGATTCCCCAAAAAACGTCGTTTAGGGCCTCAAAACGGTTCCGGAAGTTCAGGACCCGAAAAACTGCTAAAAATAGTAAGTTGTGCTACAATTAAGGAAACTGAAAATGCTGAGAAAGACAATGGTGGGGGTCCAGGTGGACTTGGCAGGTGGCCACCAATATCCACCTGGATCAGAAACAGAGTCAATAATGGGAATATCACATAAATCATCATCTCCACTTGATATCAAAGATTCAAATTAGAGGAAATTTGATTTTGAAAGGTTAACATTGAATTTCCATGTCATAATGTGTAAGTCAATCAAAATATTTTAAAATTCAAAAGAGATACAAGTTTTACTAGGCACCGACAGTTTTTTTAATAATATAATTGACCTACTTTAAGCGTGAATGGTGCCCAAGTGACCCTAAACTATGTTAAATATTAAAAATTAAATTAATATTTTATTCTATAAAAATTATAATTTTCGAGAATATTTTTAATGAAGGGTAAAATATGGGTTGAGTGTGCTTGTAATGACATGTAACTGATTTAAATTTTAAATTTACATTTTAATTATAAAATTACTTTATTTATTTATTTAAATTTTATTAAATATTGTGCTAATATACACACACACGCATGGGCGCGCACACACACACACATATGCAGTTATTTTGATAAAAGTGCATTTATTTGGGTAATTTAAATTTAAATTTAACTTAAATTTTAAATTCATTTTTTTTTTAATTTAAATTTGGATAATTTAAAGTTAAATTTAAATTAAATTTGTATTTTATTAAACATTGTGCTAATAAATTAAATTTAAATATAATATAAATATATACAACTATTTTGATAAACCTGACATTTATTTGGGTAATTTTGATAAAAATAAAATAATAAAAATGATATATTAAAAATTGTCTACATGGCATTATTTTATTGATTTCTTAATTTTTTTCTTAAGTGGTTATTTTTGAGTTGAAATTTCCTCTAATTAGTAATAGTCAATTAGTTACTTTTCCTATGACAATTCCCTTTACCCCTCATCTGTGGGTAGTAACATTCATAACAGATCAGGGACTAATGATAGGGTTAGGGGAGGAACCTTTGTCCTTATGTATTGTGATGGGCACCAAGTCCATGGAAGGATTTTGCATCAGAAAGTCAATGTCACTACTAATCGAGTTCCTGGGAGAAGAACTAGATAGAGAAGACCTTGCGGGACCAAACTTATCCACTAGAGGCGCCACACCCAAGTCATTAGAAGACTACACGTTTTGGATGGAAGGAAGAGAAACTCCCCAAAATTGTCGGGGAGGGTCAGGACCCTAATAAGAAGGATCTACAAATGTGGGCAGACCAGTAGGTGTAGAATTCAAAATAGTACCATTGGGGCGATCCTTGGACTCTGATTGTATCAACAAGTTTTGGAAACTAGATCGATAATAATCCATCTCCTCACAAACACCATCAGACAATGAGGGATAAGCAGAAGAAGAAGGATGTTGTTGGGGCTTATCACATATAGGAGAAGAAAAATGCAGGAAGATATTGTTACCTAGAGAGATTATCATCACTTCTTCATCTATTGATGTCACCACCGACAACCTTTGTATGTGCCCCTTTGTGTAGTACTCAATCTTCTTCTTGTACCTCCGTGGGAATCATGCCATAACGTGTCCTGTATGGTGGTAGATCAAACAACAGAAATGTATCCCCCATAATTCAATATACTTCCTATGCCAAATAGTGCCCGACAATAGTTCAATTTCAACTGTAAGTCCACCAGAGAAATTCACTTCCACGAGGACCCAGGGAACACACTTATCCATGGCACCAAGAATTTTCAGGTCCAAATATATAAACTTTCCAATTCTGTTCCAAGTTTCTGTAATTGCTTCTTTTGTCCATAATTCCAATGATATATCAAGTAATTTCACCCAAATTAGCTGCTTGCGAGGAATCTCCGACAGAGGATTGAAGTTGACATACTAGCTATGTAATTGTAGAAAGCTTCTGCCACTTGCCCAAGGAGATTTGAGGATGCGATCAACGTCACTTGAATGTAAGAAATGTATACCGAGCCACCTGTTCATCAAAACATTGATTTTAGGATTGCGTTTTAGGATATGCTCCTAGTGTTTTTAACCCACTCCTGTATTTTGGGGATGTCCATTTTTGCAAACTCCCAATTCCCAAAAAGGGATCTCTTCTAAAGACTAGCCATATGATCCCAAAGTACATCATGTCAAAAATGTAACTGAGTAGTATGTGGGTTAGTTTTAACAACCTTTGAAATTCTTTTCCTCTGTGCCTTTCTGCATTCATCGTCGAGAGCTTGATGAGCGCATGTTCCATGCAATACAAATCCAGAGGGTTGAGTGGCCACCAACTCTTGTTTATAATTGGATAGTGTGCTCCGCTCACATTTCCTTACCTAATGTGTATTAGTGTATGCCAACTCAACTGTCATGGTGGCTCTGATGAGTTCGTCTGGATCCGGGGACTCGGGTCTCATCGGATACATATGACCCATGATTTCACCAATTTCCACAAATATAGGCAAGGAGTATGATAGATCACTCTTATGAAACAAAATCAACTTGTCAACATAAACCAAGATATTAACCTTGCAATTAAAACACAAATAGATGGATTTCAACATCCTCACACGTATACAGAAGATATGTAAATATATCCACCAAACTCTTAAAAAGTACCTAGTTATTAACTAGATTTGGTACAATATGGTCTAGGATTGTATAAACTTAGGACACCAAATAGACCATCCAGGTTGGTTGGTGTCACATTGAGTCATAGAATCCACAGAGAGATCATGAAAATGGATTGATAAATAATGTTGCATTAATATTCCACCTACACTAGACCATTAATATGACAATATTCACCCACCTAAAGAATTTTATGTTTACCGTATCACACCCAACACAAAATTATTCCTTACAAAGTAATGTTCCAATAATGGGTCACGAACCAAGAAGATATGGGGCCAAACTCACCTTGTAAGTAGTCAAAAGGCCCCTGTCAAGAACTCAGTAAATACCAGCTAGAAATATACACCTTGCACCCAAAAGTGTACATTCAAACAAAGTCGGGATTAAGACATAGAATATATCAGGTATGGAATTATGTCTAGAAGTACATCATCGACGAAGAGAAAACCATCCAGGAAATACAAATTCCCATCAATATGTCACGACCAATGTCGAAATTCCACTTAGAGAATGGAAAATAACTGATTATCAAAAGATAATGTAAAAAGATAAAGTAACAACATGTTCCAAAATAATCTACCAGCACCAGCAACACCAACATCTGGGGCACCACCACCAGCAATGACAACAGTGGCAACCAAAAATTTGACAAGGCTTGGTAATATGAATGTTTTCATATCAAGAGTAGAAAAAAAGTAGCCAATATTAATAGATACTAGATAGTCCCTCACCACACCCATTGGGGAAAATACAACTCCAATGTTCCAAACACTAAATTGATGCACCATAACCCAAATACTTGCAACCAAACAAACTATAGACGTGTAATATGGACTACCCCTTTTTTTGTAAGAAACTTTATCTTGCAATCATTTTACTGAGGACACGATGGGAGGTAAGAAAAATGACATTGTTATGAAAGATAAAAACATTCATGACATTATCAAATGATAGAGGTGAAAGAATAACCCTACAAATTTGTTGTGCAAACCGCATATAAAATCCATCGAGAGTAGCTAAACCAAAATATTTACCATGCAAATCCCTCCCCGCCCACCCCCACGGCCCAATAGGCTCGGGGGTGGTAAGGGCCGATTCCGAGAGTCAGTCGCTGCCACCCCCGAGCCTGTTGGGCCGCGGGGGTGGGCCTGGAGGGTGCTGCATGCCTTATGACTCACACCATAGAAATTGCTTCAATAGGAATAACCCATGTTTCAATTAACAAGATAGCATAAGGAACTGCACTTTTAATTTTGAATTTGTTTGTAATCAAACACTTTTAAATTTTCTCAATTTGTTTCCACTGCATGTCGGATGTACTGCTAGCCCATAGTTCACAACCATAGAGAATCACTAGAATCACTAGAAGCCCAAAAAAAGCTTGAGTGGTTTTCTAGTCCCATAATTCTGCCTCTCTACACCTATTTTGAAAAGCATAAAATGCTTTCCAACCCCCCAAAGTTATGTTCTTTCTACAGCAATCCCAACTTAGATTTTTGTTGAAGTCAATTCTGAGGTATTTGTAATCCGAAACTTCTTCGAAAATGTTGCCTTCAAATTTGAACTTATGCTGGTTATGTTTTCTTTTTTTAGAGAAAACCACTACTTCTGTTTTTCTAATATTGATTTGCATCCCCACCCTTCTACAAAAATGGTGTCAAGGGATAGTATGTGCTCTTGCAAACCAAGAGTAGATTAGCAATTAGAATAAGGTCATCTGCATACAAAATAATCCTTATAAAAAACTTTCCCAAATGGATACCATCACCCCCTTGCGAATTTAACCACTCCTCAAGCTTGTCGATATATAAACCAAAAAGGGTAGTAGACAATGGGCAACCTTGCTTGACCCTGATATCACTTCTAAAACTTTCAGAAATGCCTGTTGAAGTTCTAATTTTGGCTTTCACCTTTTCATACAGCCTATGCACAACTGCTCTCAAATGTTTAGGAACCCCAAGTTCCTCCATTTTGTGCCAAAGCTTATCCCTAAGAACTATGTCAAACACTTTTCTGAAATCAACAAAGCAACAAAAACTTCTTCCTTTTTCTCCCAAACTTTTTCAATGATATGCCTTAAATTTATACAATGATCAACTGTGGAATGTTTAGGTCTAAAACTTGCTTGCCCTTTAGCACGCTTATCTCTTTCTTCTGCCAACTTGCTGATTTTATTTTCTAACATGCTTCCAAATAGCTTTGCAAACAAGGGGTTTATCATTATGGTCCTATAATTGAAGGGATTATTGATGTCACCACTCTTTAAAAGAGGTATTGCTAGACTAGTTGTCCAATTTGTGGGGAACCCTTGTTGTATAATGTTGTTGAATTTTTTTGTAATGTGAGGTGCAAGAAACTTTGCGCCCCACTTTAGATACTATGCTTGGAGTTTAGCTAAGTATTTTGCTTTTCCAACACCCAACTTATTGATACCCATCACTACTTGCAACAAAAAATTGAGCAAATGGAAGAGGGAAGATGACCTAAGGTTGTCTTTAATAACATATTGTGTAAAAGAAATAAGACTTGGATGCAACAAAATAATAAATGGTTTAGTATATGGGGTATTTGCTTGAACATGTGTCCCATAAATAGTAAAGAGATAAAATCTTTTGTTATGGATAAGTTCCACAAGTGTACTTGGGATAAGGAGCTAGGGAGAAAGACAAAATACTACATTGAAGTGTTTAATCCCACTCATAATCATCAACAAAAAGTTACATAGAGGTTAATATTTCTTGGAGAGCCAAAATTCTTATTGCTTAGTTAATGACTAATTCTCCTCAACTCCGTTGTGAAACAGGGTGCTGGAAAATACCAAAAGAATGGGAGGAAAAAGTATGTATTTTTTGTTCTTTAGGAAAAGTGGAAACAGAAAAGAACTTCATTTTAGAATGTGAGGCCTTCAAAGACAACAAGGAAAGTTATGCAAATATTCTGGCAGCTAGCTCTTGGGATAATCTATTCAGTGAGGGATTTGTCGAGAAGATGAGAGTGTTTATTGTGAGGCTTCATAGGAAAAGGGCCGAATACATCAACCAGATGAAGAAGAAATCTATCTCATAAGCTATCTTTAGCCTCGTGGATGTTAAAATATTTTTCTTTCTTTCATCATCACAACATCACAAAATAATTTGTTTTGTTTCTTAAATATATTTTAGTCTACTTTTAAGATGGCCTTTTGTTTTCTTTTGCTCTTCATTGAAATTTTATCTAACATTTATTTTCATAGGTTTCCACAATGGTTTATATATATATATATATATATATATATATATATGTTGTTACACATGCATGGAATAATTTTATTTTTATTTTAGTTTTAATTATGTTGATACAAAGTTTTTTTTTTGGAATAATGCTTCCAGAATTTTATTTTAATTATCAATTATTGTGGATGGTAGGAATTTAACCTCTATGAAATATTTTAGAATGTTCATAGTATACGGAAATCAAAAGTTGAGATTTATCTCCAAAGTAATTATGACACCTTTGTCTTTTTAATTAAAATGATTAATTTTAAAAAATGTCATATAAACAAGTGTAATATGAAGTGAATTATTGTTTTTGGGCATGTAGTATTTATAAGCCATGGTATTGTCTAATGATGTTGTAGCAAAACCTATTTACATATTAAGAATATTCATGGTACAATGAGGGAAAATTATCTATTTTTTTCCAATGTATATAGGTTTAAATTATATTAATTATTTTTATAATTAACTATCCTAGATCCATCTTAATTCCAAATCTACCAAGCGTCGAGAGGGATCAAATCTCTTTTCACTCTAAAAGAGGTTTTTATATCAAGAGATTTGATCTCTCTTTACGCTTGCTAGATCTGAAGTTAAGATGGATCTAGGCTAGTTTAGTTTCCCCCTTTAAATAGGTTATATTCCGTATGAATACCATGTGTCAATACCATGGGCCATTTTTACTTTTATTATTATTTCATTTTTATAGGGTTATTTTTGTTTTTGTTTTTTATTTTATTCTGACCTAGTTAAAATGTTTACATTTTTTTTTGGTAAGTCAGATGTCACCTCCCAAAGCGCATGATTAGTAGCCCGGTGAGGTTTGAACATAGTTCATGTTGCTAATGAAACCCTTTCTCAATCGATTGCGCTACTAGGAATTGACTAAAATGTTTACATTTTATTATATATATATATATATATATATATATATATATATATATATATATATATATATATATATATATATATATATATATATATATATATAATGTAATTTGACTTAGTCAAAATGTTAAATATTACATTACAACATATCTCCCATACTGGGTTGAAGAGCGCCTCTCGGCATAATCATAACAATAATAATTTAAACGAAGTTATAAGTTATTATTGAATTAGTTATAAGTAATTGTTTTGATGTTTATTATGGATTGATGAACTATATTTAATTTACATGGTTGCACTAGATTTAATATTAATTATTGCACTAATGGGAACTTTCTAGCCTAGTATGGAAGAGATGTTGTCTTGCCTTATCTTGTTCTGTTATGTAAACATTTTCACTCAATCAAATAACACAAAAATAAAATTAAAAAAATAACAGAAAACAAAACAAAACAAAATAATTATAGCCCACGGGGCGTAGAATAAACACTAATGGGGTGTATTATTAAGTTACTCTGTGATGTGAAGGTCACCGGTTTGAAACTCTGCAGGGAAAAATCCAGACATGTTAAGGGTTGTTGTGGCCCAAGTCGGGATCGATCTCTAGGTGATTTTGATGACTTAGATGCCCTTGGGTCACAATTTCTCAAGCCACAGGTCAAGCTTGATGTAATCTCTAGAGAACTCAAACAACTTGACAAATAAACAAAAATAAAATAAAATAATTATAATTATAATTATTAATTAAAACATTTTGACTTCGTCAAATTACATAAAAAAGTAAATATATAATAAAATTTAAAAAATCAAATAAATAATTACACTTATAATTAATAATTAAACCAACCTAGACCCATCTCTACCATGCATTGAGAGGGATTAAAATTTTCACATTAACAGAGATTTGCACCTCAAGAGATTTGATCCTTCTCAGCACTAGATATATCGAGAGTTAAGATGGATCTAGGTTGGTCTTTAATTGCGCTAAGATGCTCTCTCCAACCCAATATGGAAGAGATGTTGTCATGCCCTATTATGTTATATAAACATTTTGACTCGATGAAATTACACAAAAATAAAAATAAAAATAAAATTATAATTAAAAATAATAATTATAATTATAACTATTAATGAAAACAATTTTACTCTACAAATTACATACAAAAAAATAAATTAATTAAAGAGATAAAATAAAATAAATAATTATAATTAATAATTAAATAAGCTTATATTCATCTTAATTCTTGATCTTCCAAATCTCGAGAGAGATCAAATTTCTTGAGGTGCAAACCTCTTTTAAAGTGAAAATAAATTTGATCCCTCACAACGCTTGATAGATCTGGAGTTAAAATAGATCTAGACTAGTTAAAATTTTTAATTGAATTTTATTTTAGTTTATTTTTAGAGTATTTTATTAATTTTATTGCAATTTAATTATTATGAACTTTATTTTAATTAACATAATTTTAGTTTAAATTAAATTTTATATAATTTAGTTGAGTAGAGCGTAGTTTATTAATTTTTGTTTTGATTTTTTAAGTTGCAGTTTAAGTTTTTATTACTTAGATTTAGATTTAGATTTGGTTTCTATTTTTTATTTTATTTTAGTTTAAAATTAATTTAGTTTAGTTTATAGTTAAAATTTACTTTAATTTTTATTTTTCTTTTAATTTAAATATTATTATTTTATTAGTTTTAATTTAATAAAGTTTAACTTTATAGTATTGAATTTAGTATTATAATTTTTCATAAAATATATTTGATTTAAAATTAATTTATTGTTTGGATTACAAGTGGAAAATGGAAAATTTGAAGGTTGAGGATTAGAAAGGAAAACAAACTCACATGATTATAAAATGAGCATGAATACAAACTTATGGGGGATATTTTGGAGCATTTTGGAGGACTAGAGGCTAAATCATAGACAAGAAGAGTCTTGTACTATTACAATTTATTTCTTGTAATCATTTTTATTTTTGGAATTAGAAAAGAGTGATTAGAACTTGTGCACTATTATCAAGTTCAAGGAATTTATTGATGAATCTTGAGGTCTATCAATTATTATTGATTTTGATACTATTACCATTGTCAAGAGTAATGAGAGGTTTCTCTTTTAGTTTTCCCAAATTTTGTTCCAGATTAATATAAGTTTATATGATATGCACCATTGTTGATTTATGTGAAGTTATGATTGTTTAAAACCATTGATAAGCTATCTTTCATGGTTGGTTTGAATTTGGAAAAATAAATTATTTATATGAGTATACTTGTTGATTATCTCCTTGTAACTGTTTACTACGTGAATTATTGATAATTAATATTTTTAACTATTGTTTGATTATGAAAATTATTTCCATAGTTTGTCAATTTATCTTTATCTCATGTTAAATCTATGTTAATCCTCCACACCAAGCATGAGCATGCATAGTTATGTTTTTCCTCAGTGACTATTTACTGAGTTAAAACTAATATGTATTTGTTTTAATCGTTATTATGTTGTATGAATTACTTCTATAGCTTGATAACTTACATTTATCTCATGTTTATTGCTTTGTTATGCTTCGTTCTCCTAACCAAGTTAATGACTTCTATATTGTAATGCCCTCATCTGCTTAGGAGACATAAGGAGATGAATCCACTAGCCTAATTAAGTCCATGTAGGCTAGGACGGGAAAATTAATCAAGGGAACACAATTCGCTTAGGAGAAAACATTTTTAAAGCTAAAAGGGGAAAAAGGGGACATGGGTCCCATGCTAACAAAAAGTCACTTTTAAATTATAAAGTGAGAAAACCCACTAAATTGACTTGATTAAAATGTAAAAAGGAGGCAAAAGAGTCAAGTGAGTTATAAAAAGGGAAAAATGAGGAGTCTCTCCTCATTCTTGCATTTGCTCACTTGAAAATTAGAATTTTGGAGAGCTCTTGAGAAAGAGACTAAGGTTTTTGGAAACCCTCATTCTGGTTGTTGGTTTCAATGTTGAAACTATACACCTTTGCTAGTATTGGAGCAAGATCACTCAGATTTCGAGATTGTGCTTCATTGTTATCGTTGATTTTATAATCAGATCTTGAGTATTCCTTACTCTTTTTTACAAGATGATTGTTGAGCTACATTTGGGCCAAGTTACCATAGTCTTATATTGAGTAGGGGGTTGAGAACAACTTGAAAGAAGGGTCGATTCTAGCCACTTTATGGAGGCCAATTTTTTCCTCTTCAAGGGTTGATATTTGTTACTTGTTGAAGACTGAGTTTATCCTGGCTTTTTTGAGTTTTTTCATCCACCTCTAAGGGCTAAGTTACACTAGAGAAAGAAGTCTAGAGCCCCATTCACTTGTTGTTTAAGGGGCTATCATTATATAGAGGTCAAGTTGTTGTCATTATTTAGAGGTTGCATTGTTGTTTGAAGAGGGTTGAGCCCATAATATTTAGTCATCTGTGCTACTATCAGTGACCATGCATTCCAGGATGTGTATAACCTTTGTGGAGGCCGAGTTCCGTGTTCTTTCAGAGTTGAGTTGATTATTGGGTATGTGAAGATATCATCTGAGTTCTACATACCAGATCTGAAGATCAATATTTGTTGTTGTCATTTTTAAAGGGAGCCTTGTCAATTGGAAGATTAGTCTATTGGAGTGTACCCAGGTTCTCTATACTATTTGTGTTGTAATATTCTTCATACCAACTCATAAATTTGAGGTTAAATTAATGTGTTTTCTCATAACAGAGGTCTATACAAATTTATAAGTATTATATGAATATTTTTTTTTTCTGATTTGAAGTGTTCCCATCTAAGCATCTATTTGGTACTATGTGTGTTATATTAAATAAAATACATGAAAATGCACCTACAACCACATGTACACAAACTGTTTAACAAAACGCCACAATGACCAACTCAAAGAAACCCATAAATTTTAAGGGAAATTTTGAGATATTATGAAGGGGGTATCTTAGAGCGGTATCATAGCGTGGTCTTAGACAATTGTGTGGTTTGAAGGTAAGTTTATAACAATAGTTGATGATTTTTAAAGACCACTCATATATCACCTATAAGAGACACTATAAGGCCAAAGAACCCAATCCAATTTTAGAGGAAGAATAAATTCTTGAAGAGGAGAAAGAAGAGGAAGAAGTACAATCTAAAAAGAGTGAGACAATCATGGGAGATAAAGAGAACCAAGAATTAAACAATTTTGTTGGAATCCGAAATGATTTGGCCAAGATCCAGAAGGTGATGATAGAGTTGATGAAGGAGTTAGCTAATAACACAATAGAGGAACAACAAAATAAATATCCCATTAACAGTGAAGGGTCTAATAGTGGAGAAGGTTGCCATTCACACACAACCATGCAAAGCCACCCTCACATATACAAAAAGTCATCTAGACCCACTATGACAAAAATTTTAAATGAGACAACTACTGACCAAGTGGATCAGGTTGATCAGGATGAGCCTTTTAGGGCATATTTGGAGGAATATTGGAGGTAGGGACAAGACTTTCAAGCTTCCATCACTTTCATAGACTTATGAAACCTCAAGATGAGAAACAAGCCTAAAGGAGTTAAGAGGGATATGATGCAGAACTAAGAGCTATTAAAAACATTGGGTAAAGTGACCCTCTCATGTTTTGATGGATCCTCAGAATTTTCAGTTAGATCATGGGTCTAGAAGCTAGATACATATTTCTAGCTCAATCATATGACTGAGGCATATGCCATTAAGTTGGCTACTTTAAATTTGGATGGTGAGGCCCATGAGTGGTGGTACCATTGGTTAGTGACCTTGGTTCATGACAAAATAACCTCATACGATGAGTTTACTTAGAGGCATATTGAACATTTTGACAAGAAGGACATAGAGATTCATTTTAGAGACTAGCAGTCCAGAGGCATATATCTTAGAATTTTAGAGGCTAGCAGTGATGGTCACTGATATATCTAAGGCACAGTTGGTGATGTTGTTTTTTGAGGGGCTATCTGAGCCTCTACGTGTTGGGTTAATGCTTATAATTTTTCCACTCTACATGTTGCAGTTAACAGGGCTAGAGACATGCAAGACATTGTTCTGAAAATAAATGTTTGGTCAATTTAATGTTCTTAAATTTCTTACATAAATGATCGACCGGATTTGGTAAACTTGTGAAGTGCAAGTGCACTATATATGCTAGAAGCCTTTTTGAGTTTATTAAGATGATGATTGTGTTTGTTTTAAGGATTTTCTTTATTCCTATGTTCCTAATGAAATTGAAGATTTACAATTAAATTCCTACAATCAATTTTTGAAAAGAAAAGTAAAACAAGCTATCATGATCCTATTTAACTGACTAATGTTAGTTTCAAAAGAATTACTATGCAAGGTGATGGAAAAGCAAAAACTACTTTGTAAATTCTATCAAAGCTTCTTTAGGATAAATTGTGTTTTTGAAAAGAACTAAAAAGAAGGTTATTCTAAAATCTATGAATAAACTACTTATGTTCTAGAAAGATAATTATTTCTGCTCTAAAAATAAGAATCACTTCTATTCAAGAATAAATTTATAAAGAAATCTATGTTAAGATCTACACACACTGCAATTAACAATTCTACTTGAAATAATAAAGCAAAAACAGAAGGAATGTGATATGATCAAACATATTTTCTATGAAAAGAAGAGGATTATGTACATAGTTCTATTTTAGAAAGCATACAAATGATTGAAATTGGTAGACAACAAAAGAAAGATTGTAAACAAATAACTACAAAGAAACAGAAGCTATGAAAATGCAATTATGGAAATAACGAAAACAAAATGAACTGAGCTAAAAAGTAAAAGAAAGAACCTCGACTATCTGTAGGGGACCTCCACAAAACAATAGGTTTAGAACTTTAACTCAACATATAACTGCATCTGATATTGACGACAATACTTCTTCAATTTTAAAAAGAACACAGTTATAGAACTTCAAACTGTCAATTAAAGATTACATATATGCATCCCTGCTTTCTGTTTATAGAGTTATATATATAGAATTTTTGCTCAACAAATTGAGACTTTTATGCCTTAAAAACTTAAAACAATCCTAATCTAAATTCTAATCTATCATGGAGAAATAACGTTTCTCGACGATTTGCTATTTGGAAAGCAAATCAGAGAGTCGTGATCTATATGAACTCTCATTGCTCCATTATCCACATATTGAAATGCTTCTTTGGTTGCACCACTGAGAGATTCCCTTGATGATTTGGCTCGAGAAAATAGGAGGAGATCAATTCCCATATGCCCATGTGCTTCTTTACTTGGCTGGTGTACTGGAATCTGGAAAACAATGGAGATAACTGTGTAATCATGAAACAGTTGCAGAATCATGTTATTTCTATAGCTATTACAATCTTTTTAACTTAATAATAAGGCACATTAATAAATATGAAAAATAAGACATCTGAGTACCTTACCATGTCAAAATATATATTTTACTATTTATTTGAGTTGATAACAATGATGAAAAGAGGAATAATGGATGGAAATGGTATAAAAAACAAAATAGTCATGACACTCTACATTCCCCCATGTTGAGGTCTTTGCATGTCCTCATGCAAAACACAAAACTGATATCTCCTATTTAATTACTGCATTTATTTTGAGACCTTTGCAAATACATCCAACTTCATATTTTTCCCTTTCTTTCCGACCAGTGCCATCCTTGGCTTTTTCATGAGAATCTTGTACTTCAGGTTTATGACTTGTCTTTGTAGAGATTTGTTTTTCTGCTTCAGCTTCTTATTTTTCTTATACCACAGACTTAAGTGTAGAAGGAGATTTCCACTCTTAGCTATTTGGATTTCACTTTGCGCCTTTAGGGTTTGATTCTTCTTTTGAATGTACATGTTTAGTGTCTTGTTGTAGAGGATAGAACCACCCTCCAAAAATTTTGCCTTAGCTTCGTTTTGGAGCCTCCCTACCAACCATCCTCAGCAGCATGTCTTGCATTGTCAAGCACATCAGCTTCAGCTGTTTCATAAAGTCTTGTCAACTTGTGCATGCATGTTTGTTTCACCTCTTTCACAGGCTTCTTTCCAGACTTAATGTCAGTTGCTGGTTGAGCAGCTCCCTCTGGGAATTGCAGAATTCTGGAGGGGAACTGACCTTCCCTCTAGAAATTGCACAAACCCAGCTGGGCTCTAGAATTGTGTAATTCTTCCTAAGAGTCTTCCTCTAAAAAATTGCGCAATTCATCCCAAGACAACTGCTCATCCTAGAAAATGCGCAATTTTGGGAAGCAGTCACCTAAATCTCCCAGAAATTGTGCAATCCCTCTGGGACAGCTAGCCTAACAACTAGAAATAATTGTGTAAATCCCTCCACGCAACCTACTGGGCTTAGAAATTACGTAATACAGTCAGACAAGCTTCCTTGAGAAAATTGTGCAATCTGACCCAAGACAGCTACTCAACCTAGAAATTGTGCAATCCTGGGAGACAGTCACATGTTCCTCCCAAAATTTGTGAAATCCCTCTGAGACAGCCAGCTCTGCTCAGCCTAGGAACAACGTAGATTTTTATGCCAAGTTTGCAGACTGATGCATGTGCCTTCAAGTTTACAGGTTTCCTCCGAGACCGAGTAAAATTGATTTGCATGTATGGACTTCTTTTCCCAAGGGGGCATGCAAAGGCATCCCTAGACTTAGGGATCTATTTTTAGCAGCTGGAGGTTACATGCAAGGATCATTTCAGAAACCTCCCGCCAAGCGTCGCTTTTCCTAGATTTGTGGCATGCACGTCATAACCTCGATCTTATCAAAACTCATCAATCGGATGATGTAGAGCTCATTCCTCACATCGAACTTGCAGCTCTGACATCCCACATTGCATCTAGGAGTCGTCGTCACATTCAACTCAGTTGTTTCAAGGTAAGCCCGCTTTTCATGTCTTGCGCTACGTTTCTGTCGCTTTTTGTGTTTCACTTTGTGTGAGTTTTATCTGCTTGATTTCAGTGAGCGCTTTCTATTGTTTTGATGTATGTTATCTTGTAGAAGCACCGTTTCAGTCGTCGTTCGCATCTCATTGCTGTCGCATTCATGACACTGTTTTTTCACTGACGGTCATCGTTGCAACGACTTGCTTCACACACATGCTTGTTTTATCATTTTCTACATTGCACACTCACTATTTGCATGCATGATCATTCACTCTTGTTTACACTCAGTTTCACCATGCATTCAGACTTCTCATGTTTTCAGTTGCCCGTCGGTGGGTCTAGGCTGCCTTGGCCCAAACCGTGCCTTTCCAGACTAGCACTGTGCATTTTCGGAAGCTAAGGCTCTACCTTCCCTCCAAAAATTGTGCAAGTCTAGCCCAGTACTGACCCCCAGGCTTGCATTGCATAATTCTTGGAGGCAGTGTCCTGCTGGCCCTAGAAACTGCACAATGTAGTTTGCTGGTTGCATGTCACTGCTGACTGAAATTATGCATTGCATAGTTTCAGTCCTCAGTAGGCCAGGCTGGACTATGCATTGCGCATTTCTAGCGGTCAGTCAACCTCCTGATAGCCTGGACTGTGCCTTGCGCAGTTTTGGTAGTCAACCTCCTAGCCTCCCGATGAAAATTGCGTAATCTTCACTGATAGTCACACAGGCATGTTGCATGTCAGTCCTCCAGCTTGTTTTGGTTTTCAACTGACAGATTGCTTTCCATGAGTGTTTCTATGTCTCCAGGTATCACAAGTGTCATCCTCCTCCTAGCAGCACATGTATAATGGCTTCCAAGAGAGGAGAGTCAAAGACACCGTTAAGAGCGTAACTAGGGATGCAGTTGATCAAGTGTCTATGAAATTGCCTATCCACGAAGACATCAAGTTGTTCATGGACAAGGATATCAAGGTGAATGGAAATGACATCACAGCGAGCAGCAGAATCAGCAACAATAGAAGGTAACACACCTAAACGCAACAGGAAGGTTGTTGACAACACAGAGGCGAAGCAAAACTGCAAATTCAAAGAAAATCCACTCGTGACGAAAGAAACTTTGGAGATTGAAGCTATGGGGTGATGACACGAAACGAATATCGCACAAAGGGAGAGAGAGAAACATAGAAGGAGTTGTATGTGATGAAGCAGAAACTTGAGGAAGAACAAGAGCTGCACAGACGAGAGAATGAGTTGCAGCAGAAACAGACACAACAAGTGGCGGAACATGCACAAACGGATGAAACTGCACCCATACAAGTTATAGATCCATCCCAACATCTGGCACAAATCAAACAAAGTGAGAAGTGATGTTGATCGCATGCAAGGGAATTCAGCAACATGCATGTCATTATGCACACACATGTGATCCCACCCATTTGGCACACCCACTGAGAAGAAGACAAGAAGCAAGTCCTACTAGAGCTAAACATGTACTTCGACAAGTTGATGCACATGGTCACCAACACACACTTGGAGATCAGAACAGACACTATCCATCAGTATGTTTCTAGTCCAACCACATTCAAGACAATGATGTGTATGCTATCAAACGAGTTGGACAGAGAATCCATATCAGTGTACCCGGATGCAATGGAGGCAAGAGTTCACTTTCAGCAGGATGTCACCATTGAGCGCATGAACACCATCATGGACGACCAAGCTTGGCATAAGTTCACCACAACTGATCATCGAAAGGTTGTTGAAGAGTTTGTCTTACCACAATGGTCCGAGTGTTAGTGATGTCTTGCATGGCTTGCTCAAGCCTATTTTGTCCCACATGGGTACATGTGCAGATTGTATGTAACATCTTGTCAAGTGGAAGTTCAAGTGTCAATAATTGAATGTAACAGTCAAAGAGTAGTTGAAGATTCATGAGGGTATGTGAATAGTAACAAAGGGGAATGTTAAGGGCCACCCCACCCTTTGCTATATATAGTCCCTCATAACTCATTGTAGAGGCTTTTGGTCAGCCAAGCTTCTGATAGGAGTATCTTAGAGAGAGCTTGGACAATATTTTAATGAGCCTTGGCTTCTCCACTGTGCAGAGCTAGTATATCTCTTTGGAGGAGCAAGCGACAGTGACTATAACGTTCCGTTATCGGTACTAGTGGTTGGTCATGGTTGTATTGTATGACTAGAACTTACACTTCTTAATATAATAGAGCCAACACGTTTCATGCATATGTCGTATTGTATTTCAGCTATCTTGTTTACTCTAAATGATATATGTATATCTTTTCTTACGCATGCATTTGTAGCTATTTTTTGGATATGTATGTATGAATCTTACTAAAATGTGATGTTGGTGTTAGCGCTTGAAATTTCACCTCAGGCTGAGAAAGGTAAACCTCAAGGCAACATCAAACCACTTAGCCTCGTAGCTAGCCCTACGGGGCAGGAGAGGGCTCTCTCCGGTCTATCTCGATAAAGATCTTCAATGGGCGAGATAACCAATAGGGTAACACTGATTTTAGGCTAGTAAACTGATCAAAAGGGTTGATTTGGGATTTTTAGGGTTTTTGGTGGAAAATTGGGGAAATGGCAATTTTAGGTGCGGGGATTGGACACAGTTTTCGCAAGGGGTTCTTTGGGGCGAGGTAGGAA
The DNA here is from genome assembly GCA_031772625.1 of Pinus tabuliformis. Taxonomy (NCBI): domain Eukaryota; kingdom Viridiplantae; phylum Streptophyta; class Pinopsida; order Pinales; family Pinaceae; genus Pinus; species Pinus tabuliformis. The sequence goes on from CM062807.1 coordinate 427,908,567, forward strand.
ACAGTATAGATGCCTTTAATAGAGATGGATGGATGAGAATGACCGGTGAGGAGTTAAAGAGAGCAAGCAATAACCTTGAATTCCCTTTAAACAGTCGAAAACATTGATATTAAGCAAACTTACAAGCAGAGCATGACAGTCATGAGTTCTACTTTAACACTTCATTTGCCTAATGTGCAGAAGGAAAAGTAAGGAAATGATTCACATAACACACTTACAAGTACAAAGAGAAACACACCATCAATACATGTGACCACAAGAATCCCAAAAAGGACTGCAAAACCCTGGTCTTCCTTTGCCAAAAATTGCAGAGATACAGTGAGTAATACAATAAGAGCTTCTCCCTCAAGAGATCATCTAACATCTTTCCCTGCCTCTAGGGGTCGATCTCACTATCCTAGGAGCTGTTTCAACCAATTCTAAACTAAGCACTGAAAACTAGGCAGTCAAAACAACTTGCCTCTATAAACTAGGAAACCAATTCATTCATTTAATTTTCACCTATCTCATGAATGAATCTTCCAGAAGAGATACATAAGTGTAAAAGTGTCATAAATTTACATCATTTACAACAAGAAGGATAAAAATCAACTCCAAAAAGTCAAACACAGTCAAAACTGCGTTTTGCTGAGCTGTAGGCTGAAATCCTGAGCAATTTGCCTGACAGGTCGCGCGCCAAATCCTGACGGGTCGCGCGCCTTTGAGAGAACTTTTGGGGCACTTTCAGGTGTCCAAATGAGGCAATAGTAGGCTTGTTGGAAAGGTCTCTGAGTCTACTTTCCAACCCAACTGAAATTTCTAAATTTGGTTGTCATTTTCCCCTCCAAAATTGCAATCTCCCAAGACTGCTTTCTGTGTGTCAAAAATGTGGCAGAAAGTCATTTTTTGCTTGTTTTTTGACTTTCAGGAGGCCCAAAACTTCATAAAATCTCTTGGAAATGGGTGAGCATGTGTAACTTTTCATGCCAAATCTAGAAATGCTGAGTTTTTTGAAAATAGAGTTGCCAAGTGAAAGGGTCGCGCGGGGGGTGAGACCCGTCAAGCGGAAAAACCTATTTTTTGCCTTAAAAACCAAAAATCACCCAAAATGCTCAAAATTTCTTGGAATTTGTGCTGGGGCTGAGCTATTTAGTGCCATGCTCCTTCAAGGAAGCCTCGGCCAAGATGTGGAGGGGATCGGGCCTTTTTCTCTATTTTTGTGCTTTGACCAACCGCCTTTGGAGCACCTTCATCTTTGCCTTGCACACGTGCATCTGTGCCCAATAATGATTCTTCATGTTTCTCAGCAATTTCTTATCTTGGTTGGCCTTAGCCAATAGCCTCTCTAAATGAGCATTGAGCCGAATAAGCATAGCCTCTCGCTCAACTGGCACTAAATCACCGGGTCTTCTTCGATTCAAGTTGCGGTCACTACGAATCCTCCACAACTCATCAAGAGTTTGCTCATCCTCCAACTGCTTGTTGCGATGTTCTAGATATGAGATTTTCCATTGTGCCCCTTCTAATCTCTTCTGCAATGCATCATTTTCAGCGCTAAGGTGTTGAATGATCTCCTTTGACTCTAGGCTAGGAGAACTGACATCAAGATCAACAAGCTCTATATCTGGAACACCTGATGGCCCCTCATCAATCCTGGGCTGTTTGCCCCTCTCTGATACCTGTGCTACTGTTGGAGACGAGGCCCCTTCCACCTGGTTTGGATATAACACTCGTGGTGCTGATGAAGAAGGCGAGACCCCTTCCACCTGGTGTGGAGAAAATACTCGCCTAGCTGCTGCAAATAAGGCCCTGTGGCCTCTCTGATAAGTGACCAATGGAGAAGAGCTGACATGGCTAGTCCCGGGGATATCATGCTGCTGTGATGGTCCTCCCTCCTCATGAACAATCTCCGGATGTGGTGGTGGTGCTGTAAAGAACTCATGAGAGATGAACTCCACCCATGTGATGCCCTGCTGAGCCAACTGATGTCTGACCACAAGCTGAATCAAACCGTAATGATAGAGGCTCCTATGCTGCTGTGCTGGGCTCTTCCTCTGCATCAAGGGCACCATCCTCTCAATGTTCTGGCACATGAAAACAGGGATGTTCATCATCCGTACCCGTGTGAAATGCATCATCAGGCGAATATGGTACGAATATATCTGTGAAAATCTGCCCTCACAGGTGAAAAAGAGCATGATAAGCCTCATCATGGGAGCATACTCACTCCTCAAAAATCTGAAGGGAAATACACCCGTCAAATGTCTCATGAATGCAGGTCTAATGAAAGGCTCAAACTGAACACTGTCCAACATCCTGCGCTTGTTCCACACCTCTCCGACATTCGGTATCCTTGTGGCTTGAGCAATCATCTCGGGTGTCAATGTAAAATCCACCCCAGCAAGGTTCACATGTCCATCATGCAAATGCAAAACAAATAAGCGAGCCAACTCCCTGTGATGCTGAATCCGAGAGATCCTCTCGCAAAACTCATAACAAGACATATAACGGAAACATGATACTGCCATTGGACAAGCCTGTAAATCGGTCAAAGAGGTGGGCTCCTCTCTCCTATGATGACCGCCCTTTCCACCCTTGTGAGGCCTCCTCTGTTCCTCAAACTCTGAAGCTGATGCATGGTCATCACTTTGCTCATAATTGGTTTCGGTTTCTGACATTGTTTTAGGAGCAAAGTGGCTTAACTGTACTGTTGTTTCTGCTTTGCAAACTGCTAATTAAAATGCTTGCACAATTTAGCAATTTGTGGCTCCTTGGCAAATTTGCTGGCGGTTTTGCAGAGAGAGCGCTGATGGGTCGCGCGCCTCACCCAACGGGTCGCGCGCCTCTGACGGGTCGCGCGCGTTGTAAATTAACACTAGCGGAGGGTGCCTGACGGGTCGCGCACCTCTGACGGGTCGCGCGCCTTCCCAACTCACAAACTTCACTCAAACTCTCTTGCAATCAGTTGCTCTATCACTTGGATGCATAATGAGGCTTGATAGAGGGAGATTAGGGCTTTTATAGCCTTGTTTGAATTAATTTCATATCATAACCCACTTTATAATGTTTTTTCCATGACACTTTATAAACTTGACTTTTTGGTTTCCTTTTGTCCTGAAACTGATTGATTTGATGCTTTTCTTTGATAATTTTTGCAGGGATAGGCTCTGAGGGATCTTGGCAAGGGAGCCAGGGTTATATGTTGTTCTTTGAATCATTTTGAATTTTTTACAATTTTCACAAAATTTTTGAGAAATGACTTTGGCTTTAAAAACAGGGTTTTTAAATCCAAGGTGAAAATTAACTGTACAAGATAGAATCTTTTGAAAAAATACTTTAAAAATCATCCCTCTGGCTTGCTGGGTACTTATTGACCTTCAGAGACATGAGCTTGAAGACAAACTTGACCAAAAACCCTAGACCTAAAAATTTGATCTCAAGACAATAGACAAGTAACCTTGACAAAGTTTAATGACTAAAACAAGCTGATCCAGCAGTGCCCAGAGGGGGACAAAGACACCATCTCCTCCATCAGGGTTATGGCATGCCTAACGGAATGCAAAGAATGACACTGATGAGACACCTACCTATGCAAATGCAAAGAGCTTTGATCGCTGATGGAGGGCTACTAGACCGACTCTAACATTGGCTCCAATGGGGATGGTAGCTCCTTGGAGGTACCAAGAACCTTAGACCTCTGAGAGAGCATACCAGTGCTTTATCATCATTGGGAAATGGAGTCAATATTTACACATGTGACCCAAATTTGGACAACTTTATTGACTTTGACAATTGACTGAAATTTGAACTAACTTTGACACAAACCGACTCACTTTATGCAGAAAAAAGACTGATTAAAACAACCTGAAAAACTCACACCAACTAATCACCATCTTCAGAAATATAGCCTTCACCGCGGGCCCCAGACTAAAGATGGAAGATCAGTTCACACTTGCTGCAGAATGAAAGTAAAATGGTAATTACAATGAGAGTGATTAGAGCAGAAAATGCTCAAGCATGATACCTTTTGAGCAGCCGGCCATTCACCGACCCACCGAGACAATCATCACCATTCATTTCTTTGAGAAGAAAGGCATTTGGACCACGGTATGCTGCAATTTTGTAGGGACCTTTCCACAATTTGTCGAATTTTCCATTTTTCCCTTTGTCTTCATTTCGGGCATCCCATCTCAAAACAACATCATCTATCTGAAAATCATCTGGTTTGGCTTTTTTGTCATAGATTTTCTTTATGCGCTCCTGCAACTTAAGGGAATTTTGAAGAACCTCCTCTCGTGTCTGCTGTAAATGAATCATTTGACTAATCCGCCGTTGCATAGGATCCTCCTCGCCACCAGCTTCTTGAAGCAACTTTGCTACCGGAATACTAAGAGAAGTAGGAAACACTGCATCTGTCCCGTAAACCAGTTCAAAGGGTGACATACCAATTGACTTCTTTTGACTTACCTGATCAGCCCATAATGCATTTACTAACTTTTTGTGCCAGCTCTTCTTATTGATTTCCAGCAATTTCTTTATGATGTTCACTAGAGATTTGTTCGAAGATTCGGCCAGCCCATTTCCTTGCGGATGGTAGGCGGTCGAATGCCCCAAGCTGATGTTATATTTGTAGCAAAAATCAACCATTTTCTTCGATTTAAAGGCTGCTGCATTATCTGTAATCAACTTATGTGGACAGCCGAAACGTGACAATATGTTATTCTCAAGAAAAGAAATAATTACCGAGTCCGTGGCCTGCCGGGTGGGAATGGCTTCAATCCACTTCGTGAAGTAATCTGTGGCGGTCAAGATCCATCAATGCTGCCCGGAAGATGCTGGGTCGATTTCGCTAATAAAATCCAAGCACCATTGCTGAAATGGTGCGCTGATTTCAATGGGCTTGAGAGGTAACGGCTGTAATTTCTGCTTTCCTTGAAAAATTTGACATTCATGACAACTCTTAACTGCTTTATATACATCAGAAAATAAAGAAGGCCAATAGAAACCAGCTCTTAAGATCTTATTGGCCGTGGTCTTCCAAAACAAGTGACCCCCACAGTCACCTTTATGAAAATCCTCTACTGCTGTCTTAGCTTCTTCTTCGACTAAACAATTCAGCAATATGCCACCGGGGTCTTTCCAATAAAGTGCAGATTTGATGATACAAAATTTGGCAGCCTTTAACTTCAATGTTCTAGCTTTGTTTCTAGGCATCCCAGGGGGTGAAGACAAATTTTGAAGCACATATACAATATCAGCATACCAAGGAGAGGAAACAAAGATATCTGATACCTGTAGAGCTGAATTCTCTTCGTCTTCATCGGATAAGGCAGCAATCAAATTGATGTCTAAGACATGAAGATTTGTTTCAGCCATCAACTTAGCAAGACCTTGACCCTTGATCAACTTGGTAGGCTTAATTTCCACATCATACTCTAATAGTGCAGCGATCCACTTACCCCTTCTTCCTTCCGGTTCCGCTTGTACCAAAACATCCTTAACAGCTGCGTTGGGAACATATGCCAAAATATGAGAATTCAGTATGTATACCCGGAAATCTTTCAAAGCTTTTACTAGCGCCAATGCTTGCTTTTCGATGATATTATAATTCAGCGCTCCGTCCCTTATGATGCGGCTGAAAAAAGCTATGGGCTTCTCAACTCCATCTCTCTTTTGCATCAACACGGTTGCCAACGTATGCTCATAAGCAAATGAAAATAAAATAAAATCTTGCGTATAATCCGGGCTGATCAAAGTTGGGGCTGAAGATAAAATTAACTTTACCAAGTTGGAAGACTTTACCGCCTCTTCAGTCCATTTGAGCTCGCTGTCCTTTTTGAGCATGTTGGTTATTTCTCTAAGATGTTCGGCAATATTGGGAATAAAGCGACGCAGAAAATTCAATTTGCCATTGAAGGACTGAATCTCCTTCTTGCTTCGGGGCTGCTCTAATTGCTGAATTGCTTCCACCCGTGCAGGATCTATACGAATGCCATCTTTAGAAATAATATGACCCAGCAGCTTGCCTTCGCTCATAGCGAAAAGGCTCTTCTTCGGATTCAACGAGATACCATACTTTCTGCGCTTTTGGAACACCTTAGTCAAATGAAACAAATGCTCTTCATCAGATTTAGAAAACACAGTCAAATCATCAAGATAAACGACCAAAAAGACATCTTTCTCATTAGCAAAGGCCATGTCCATTGCCCGCTGAAATGTGGCGCCTGCGTTCTTCAATCCAAACGGCATCTTGGCATAATGAAATGTCCCCCACGGAGTAGTGAATGTTGTCTTGTCTCGGTCATCTTCATGTACCAAAATCTGATTATACCCGGAATAACCATCAAGCAATGACATCCTTGATGCCCCAACTACCCGCTGCAATATATCATCCATTTTGGGCAGCGGATAATTGTCCTTTAGTGACACCTTATTCAGATTTCTGAAGTCTATACACAAGCGAATCTCACCGGTCTTCTTTCTCACGGGCACCAAGTTGGAAATCCAATCAGAAAATCGGATTGGCACTATGATTCCAGACTTATATAACCTGTTGACTTCCTTCTTGATCAATGGCAGCAACTTAGGATTAATTCTTCTCAACTTTTGTCGGAAAGGCTTTTGATTTGGCTTTATGGGAATGGTATGCTGAATGATACTTGTGTCATAAGTTTTCAAATCTGAATAGTCCCATGCAAAAACATTAGAAAACGAAGACAACAATCTGATATATTCTTTCTTTACCTTGGGCGACAATGCTCTCGAGAGCTTCACCATCTTTGGATTTTCGGCTGTCCCGAGATTCACATCTTCGACACCTTCTTCCGTTGGCCTCAAAGTTGGTTTGCGGGCCACATCATCTTGATCGAACAATTCTTCCAAAGGAATTAATCCTTTAGGAATGTAATTGTCCTTGAGCTGCAACACATCCATCTGATTTACTCCTTCAACTTCCATGTCTATGGAGATGTCTTTGAAATTACCCTCAATTTGCAGAAAATCTTTGATCTCTTCGTCATCTTGGAAAACTTGCCAACACCTTTGATTATCTGGAACTGTAGGATGATGCTTCACATATATCTCAAACTTATTGCTAGAATTCATGGGTATTTTCAGATTACTTGCTGCCTTAGCCAATGCATCCGCAACACCATTTTGAATCCGGGGCACACATGTCAAAGTATGTTCTGAAAACAGTTTTAAGATATCTAGGACAACATTCCGATATGCTCGCATACGAGGATGTTTAGCCTGAAATTCACCTTTCACTTGCTTTATAACCAACTCGGAGTCGCCATATACCGCTATCTTCTTTGCCTTCAACTTCCGAAGGATTTTCAGACCAGCAATAAGAGCCTCGTATTTCGCCTCATTATTTGAACAATCAAATGCTAATTTATATGAACATACCCTTACCTTGCTAGGGACTTGGTTTTGGACTGAAAATGGGCTTCGAATCCACACACCTATACCAGCACCATCGTTGCCCACCGCACCATCAAAATCCATGGTCCAAAGACCATCCTCATCGTCTTCTAAGTGCTGAAAATGTGATGTCGATGCATTCTTTGTTTGCTGCCCATTTATTTCAGCTGTTGGCTTTATGACAACAGACCTTTCTTCACTTTCCTTTCTCAAAACTTCTCTAAAATTCTCTGTAATATCTGGTATATCTTCTGCTTGAACTAACTGACTATCTATCTCATTGAAATTATCCGAAAACAAAACAAAAGATTCTAAATCTGTTTGTACATAATTTACAGGATGATTGACGGGCTTTTCCTTACTAGTGATCATGTATTTCATCTTTTGTTCCGGATACAACTTCCTCATCTGACCAAAAACGGGAATTGTAGCATAGGAAAAATCGAGCTGAAGTGTACCTTTGAGCTTGGCTCCCCATGACCTCGAAAGCAACATGCCAAATCGCGGAGGAATATCCGCCACCACCACATCCATCAAAACATTCTTTGCTGGGATTTGATCTAGACTCACCACCAAGTCCTTGATCAAACCAATACATTTCACCCGGCTGGAATCAAACGAATACAAATCATGATACTTCCTTGTGATGTCAAGTCCCAGCTTCTCCATAATCGCTTTGGGCATCAAATTATGTGAAGCTCCCGAATCAAACATGGCATTGTGTAGCACATACTCATGTAATCGCAAACTGATATAAAACAGAGGGACATCACTCTCGGGAGACTCACCGTTTAAAGCGGGCCCAAAAATCAGCTCAGGCTGATCATCTTCTACATTCACCGTGTCTAGCATTGGATCGAAATTCAGCATCTTGGAGATTTGGCCTCGGTAAGTGTTGTTCTTCATGATTTTCTTCAAGGGAATAGACACCTTCAACTTTGCAATCTCATTCTCCAAACTGAAAGCTGAAATCTTCTCACCTTCTTTAGCCGGATTGTCTCTTTTTTCACCTCTATCTCTTGGTGCGTTTGATGGCTGGTCTATTTTGCTTGCTGATAATGATTGGCCTGCTGGAGGATCGCTTATTTCTTTCCCTTTTTTCTGCAGGACAGCAGAACCATTCTTTGCCGAAGCCTCTGTTCTCTTTTGGATGGGATTTATGGGAACAACTCGGTTTCTCAATTTCCTTTGCTGACCTTGCTGAGCTGATAAAGCATGCAAATACCCTCTTTGATACTCTTCGGATTCTTCTTGAAGTGCTGCACCGTTTGAAAAAATATAATGCTCATCTTGGGGAATGATGGAATTACTCACCAACTCTTCCTCTTCTGTAATATAAGTGGGCAGATCATCAGGAGTGAAGAAGTGATTTTCTTCTCCAACATTATCACCTTCATCCTCTGATTCTTGGCTAACAAAATTCTGCTAAAAAGGAGGTTTCATTTGCTGTTGAACTGCTGCCTCTTGTGCCTTTGTTTCACGCTACTTGATTCTATATTGTTGTTGTTGTGCACCTCGGAAATTAGGATTACGGATCTGCGGTTCCGGCTTGTCAAGACGAACATTTTCAAGTGCCCTCTTTATCTGTTCAACATCACGAAGAAGCTGATTTGAGGTGGATGCTTCCTCTTTGATTGTGACTCGCTTTTCGGCCTTCATTCTTGCCCTTTTATCATTTAAGTTTGCCTCAACACTGACAGCAATTTTCTGCATATCCTCCAAGGTAGGAGGATCTCTGTCTCTCAATGAGTAGGCCATCTCCGGATCAAAGCCATCCGGGAACTTAAGAAGTGCTGATTTTCTAGATGGCCTCAAATCATCTGGAATAGCATTGTAAACTGTATTAATTCTGATAATATAATCTTGGACCGACTCACCATGATTACGCTTGAGGTCGTTGTATTCGTCATTAATCTGAAGCGGATCCTTTCTGATTTCCCATCGATCTAAAAACTGGTTCTGAAGTGCTTCCAAGATGGGAATGCTTCTAGCTGTCAACCCTCTGAACCACTTTCTAACTTCTCCTCCAAATGTTTGCACGAACAATCGCATGGTAACATCTTCTTCATCTATCTCATATAGATCAAAGAAAGTGGTCATTTTGTCAATATGTTGCTGAGCAGAAATACTTTGTGGAGTGCCATCAAACATAGGGATTTTACTTTGATAATCGGCTGGCATATCATGAAGATTTTGGGGAAGAGCAAGTGGGGCAAACTGGGCAGCCATTGCATTAGGAGGGGGAGTAGGATGAGTATGAGGAGGAGGAGCTGTGATAGCAGGGATTGTAATAAGAGGAGTTGTAGTTTGTGGAGTTGGGGGAGTCAGAGGGGTAGGAGGAGTAGGAAGGGTATGGGATGTAGAAGGAGAACCGACTGTGGATTCGGGATAGGTGATTATAGGCGAAACTGAAACAAAAGGAGGATAAGATTCTTCGTGAGCCGTGATAGTGGATCCAATATGATCAGAGATAGTCTCAACAAAATCAGCAAGGGTAGTAGCTTGAATATGTGTCTGGAGATGTCTCAAAATGAAATTTTCGACCAACTTGTTGTGTCTCTCAAATTCAATGACAGCTGCAAAATCAAGGTCAAGGACTAGAGAATCGAGCGCACTCTCAGACTTGGCTTTAAACAGGGACAACTCAAAGCTTTCGTCAAAGTCTAGATCTTCGAAATACTTGATAATAGCTGGAGATGAATGGGATTTGAAAATGGGTCTAGGATCTATAGCCAGCTTGTTTTTCTCAAAAAGACTAGGAAAGAAAAACCATTCAACCTGTGAAAACTCTCAACCTATCATCAACAGCTCAGAGTTAACAATTATACTGGGATAAAGTGCCAATGAAGCGCTACGTTCACAAGCTCACGGAGATCGACTGAAGCAGCGTTTATCTACTAACGCTGATGTAAAACAAGAGCGTTTTCGAAGGCTACCTGGCGTATCTTCAGACTCCGTCTAAGACTTATGAAATAACACGTCAATGAGCAAACGATTAGTTTGTTCTCCCCAGTATGGTCGCCAGTATGTTAGCGCTTGAAATTTCACCTCAGGCTGAGAAAGGTAAACCTCAAGGCAACATCAAACCACTTAGCCTCGTAGCTAGCCCTACGGGGCAGGAGAGGGCTCTCTCCGGTCTATCTCGATAAAGATCTTCAATGGGCGAGATAACCAATAGGGTAACACTGATTTTAGGCTAGTAAACTGATCAAAAGGGTTGATTTGGGATTTTTAGGGTTTTTGGTGGAAAATTGGGGAAATGGCAATTTTAGGTGCGGGGATTGGACACAGTTTTCGCAGGGGGTTCTTTGGGGCGAGGTAGGAAACAGTATTAATGCCTTTAATAGAGATGGATGGATGAGAATGACCGGTGAGGAGTTAAAGAGAGCAAGCAATAACCTTGAATTCCCTTTAAATAGTCGAAAACATTGATATTAAGCAAACTTACAAGCAGAGCATGACAGTCATGAGTTCTACTTTAACACTTCATTTGCCTAATGTGCAGAAGGAAAAGTAAGGAAATGATTCACATAACACACTTACAAGTAAAAAGAGAAACACACCATCAATACATGTGACCACAAGAATCTCAAAAAGGACTGCAAAACCCTGGTCTTCCTTTGCCAAAAATTGCAGAGATACAGTGAGTAATACAATAAGAGCTTCTCCCTCAAGAGTCCAACCATGAAAATGAGCAAGAGAGTACATAATATAGATCATCTAACATCTTTCCCTGCCTCTAGGGGTCGATCTCACTATCCTAGGAGCTGTTTCAACCAATTCTAAACTAAGCACTGAAAACTAGGCAGTCAAAACAACTTGCCTCTATAAACTAGGAAACCAATTCATTCATTTAATTTTCACCTATCTCATGAATGAATCTTCCAGAAGAGATGCATAAGTGTAAAAGTGTCATAAATTTACATCATTTACAACAAGAAGGATAAAAATCAACTCCAAAAAGTCAAACACAGTCAAAACTGCGTTTTGCTGAGCTGTAGGCTGAAATCCTGAGCAATTTGCCTGACGGGTCGCGCGCCAAATCCTGACGGGTCGCACGCCTTTGAGAGCACTTTTGGGGCACTTTCAGGTGTCCAAATGAGGCAAGAGTAGGCTTGTTGGAAAGTTTTGTGAGTCTACTTTCCAACCCAACTGGAATTTCTGAATTTGGTTGTCATTTGCCCCTACAAAATTGCAATCTCCCAAGACTTCTGTCTGTGTGTCAAAAATGTGGCAGAAAGTCATTTTTTGCTTGTTTTTTGACTTTCAGGAGGCCCAAAACTTCATAAAATATCTTGGCAATGGGTGAGCATGTGTAAATTTTCATGCCAAATCTATAAATGCTGAGTTTTTTGAAAATAGAGTTGCCAAGTGAAAGGGTCGCGCGGGGGGTGAGACCCGTCAAGCGGAAAAACCTGTTTTTTGCCTTAAAAACCAAAAATCACCCAAAATGCTCAAAATTTCTTGGAATTTGTGCTGGGGCTGAGCTATTTAGTGCCATGCTCCTTCAAGGAAGCCTCGGCCAAGATGTGGAGGGGATCGGGCCTTTTTCTCTGTTTTTGTGCTTTGACCAACCGCCTTTGGAGCACCTTCATCTTTGCCTTGCACACGTGCATCTGTGCCCAATAATGATTCTTCATGTTTCTCAGCAATTTCTTATCTTGGTTGGCCTTAGCCAACAGCCTCTCTAAATGAGCATTGAGCCGGATAAGCATATCCTCTCGCTCAACTGGCACTAAATCACCGGGTCTTCTTCGATTCAAGTTGCGGTCACTACGAATCCTCCACAACTCATCAAGAGTTTGCTCATCCTCCAACTGCTTGTTGCGCTGTTCTAGATATGAGATTGTCCATTGTGCCCCTTCTAATCTCTTCTGCAATGCATCATTTTCAGCTCTAAGGTGCTGAATGATCTCCTTTGACTCTAGGCTAGGAGAACTGACATCAAGATCAACAAGCTCTATATCTGGAACACCTGATGGCCCCTCATCAATCCTGGGCTGTTTGCCCCTCTCTGATACCTGTGCTACTGTCGGAGACGAGGCCCCTTCCACCTGGTGTGGAGATAACACTCATGGTGCTGATGAAGAAGGCGAGACCCCTTCCACCTGGTGTGGAGAAAATACTCGCCTAGCTGCTGCAAATAAGGCCCTGTGGCCTCTCTGATAAGTGACCAATGGAGAAGAGCTGACATGGCTAGTCCCGGGGATATCATGCTGCTGTGATGGTCCTCCCTCCTCATGAACAATCTCCGGATGTGGTGGTGGTGCTGTAAAGAACTCATGAGAGATGAACTCCTCCCATGTGATGCCCTGCTGAGCCAACTGATGTCTGACCACAAGCTGAATCAAACCGTAATGATAGAGGCTCCTATACTGCTGTGCTGGGCTCTTCCTCTGCATCAAGGGCACCATCCTCTCAATGTTCTGGCACATGAAAACAGGGATGTTCATCATCCGTACCCGTGTGAAATGCATCATCAGGCGAATATGGTACGAATATATCTGTGAAAATCTGCCCTCACAGGTGAAAAAGAGCATGATAAGCCTCATCATGGGAGCATACTCACTCCTCAAAAATCTGAAGGGAAATACACCCGTCAAATGTCTCATGAATGCAGGTCTAATGAAAGGCTCAAACTAAACACTGTCCAACATCCTGCGCTTGTTCCACACCTCTCCGACATTCGGTATCCCTGTGGCTTGAGCAATCATCTCGAGTGTCAATGTAAAATCCACCCTAGCAAGGTTCACATGTCCATCATGCAAATGCAAAACAAATAAGCAAGCCAACTCCCTGTGATGCTGAATCCGAGAGATCCTCTTGCAAAACTCATAACAAGACATATAACGGAAACATGATACTGCCATTGGACAAGCCTGCAAATCGGTCAAAGAGGTGGGCTCCTCTTTCCTATGATGACCGCCCTTTCCACCCTTGTGAGGCCTCCTCTGTTCCTCAAACTCTGAAGCTGATGCATGGTCATCACTTTGCTCATAATTGGTTTCGGTTTCTGACATTGTTTTAGGAGCAAAGTGACTTAAATGTATTGTTGTTTCTGCTTTGCAAACTGCTGATTAAAATGCTTGCACAATTTAGCAATTTGTGGCTCCTTGGCAAATTTGCTGGCGGTTTTGCAGAGAGAGCGCTGATGGGTCGCGCGCCTCACCCAACGGGTCGTGCGCCTCTAACGGGTCGCGCGCGTTGTAAATTAACACTGGCGGAGGGTGCCTGACAGGTCGCGCGCCTCTGACGGGTCGCGCGCCTTCCCAACTCACAAACTTCACTCAAACTCTCTTGCAATCAGTTGCTCTATCACTTGGATGCATAATGAGGCTTGATAGAGGGAGATTAGGGCTTTTATAGCCTTGTTTGAATTAATTTCATATCATAACCCACTTTATAATGTTTTTTCCATGACACTTTATAAACTTGACTTTTTGGTTTCCTTTTGTCCTGAAACTGATTGATTTGATGCTTTTCTTTGATAATTTTTGCAAGGATAGGCTCTGAGGGATCTTGGCAAGGGAGCCAGGGTTATATGCTGTCCTTTGAATCATTTTGAATTTTTTACAATTTTCACAAAATTTTTGAGAAATGACTTTGGCTTTAAAAACAGGGTTTTTAAATCCAAGGTGAAAATTAACTGTACAAGATAGAATCTTTTGAAAAAATACTTTAAAAATCATCCCTCTGGCTTGCTGGGTACTTTTTAACCTTCAGAGACATGAGCTTGAAGACAAACTTGACCAAAAACCCTAGACCTAAAAATTTGATCTCAAGACAATAGACAAGTAACCTTGACAAAGTTTAATGACTGAAACAAGTTGATCCAGCAGTGCCCAGAGGGGGACAAAGACACCAGCTCCTCCATCAGGGTTATGGCATGCCTAACGGAATGCAAAGAATGACACTGATGAGACACCTACCTATGCAAATGCAAAGAGCTTTGATCGCTGATGGAGGGCTACTAGACCGACTCGAACAGTTGGTTTAACCATCACTTTGGATTGCTAGCTTACATGGCTTCCATGTTGTGATGCATCTTTGCTCGTGTGTTCCCTTCTTAACTCCATTCTTTCACAGGTTTCCAAGGGGCACACTCACCTCATCCTCTGTGTGTTAGAACCACTCATGCACCTTCCTTGACTTGTTGCATATGTCACACCCTTGCTACCAACAGGGACATCTTACTTGCCTCTGCGCACCATCGTGGTTAAGGCGATACCATATGACCCACTGCTGGGACTCCTACACCAAACGGTCTGAGGTCTAGTTGGGATTTCTTACTGAGGAGATCCCTGACATGTTAGCGTGTCCAACACAATCAACATTTTGGCGCTAGAAGGAGGGCCAGATGACAAGATGAGTCGTCACATCTATTTTGAATCTCTGCATATCCATCATGACTAACTATAGGGTTTCCCTTCCAGAGTGTATGTCTTATGGAAACGACTTTGAAATATTGGAAGAGCTCTCAGATAACTTGTCACATAAAACATATGATGGTGGAGGCTACGTAGCCTTGGTTAGGCACACGGTCGGCATTGTAGGCTCATTTGAAAGACATGGAATATTTGAAGAATATATGAACTGGGCATTGTTCATCTACACGCTTCGAGGGCACCCATTGCATTGGTGTGCCATGCCACCTGAAAAATCTATTCATTCTCTTGCTCATCTAGTCACAGAGATAGATCGTGCTTTTAATCATTTTAACTGTAAAGAACTCGATAAAGAAATTCTAAAATTACGAAAAGAACCTGATGAATCTGTTGAACAGTTTCACACACGCTTTTGTAATCTTGCATATCGATTTCCTGAAGATGAAATTGATTGGGAATTTCTCGATGGAATATTTGAGTATCTTCTTTACATATCCAAAAATTCGCAATTCTTGAAATCATTCAGATCCCACTCAACACACTCCGGTGATGGAGCTACGCAACCACAGGCAAGCACAGTTGTTGTCACAAGTGACTGTCCACTTTCACCTCGTCAAACAGCTCCACCACCGTAGAGTGATGTGGGAGATTAAGCACACACATTTGTTGAACTATCACATCCTCCCACCCCACCTGCTCTTTATATATGCACAGATTTGGCTTGCAAGCCTATTGGTTGTCACGTGGATTCGTTCCCTCAACCTCCATCCCCGCATTCTCTTGATCCTTCAGATTGTACTGTCTTGCATTCTTCCATTGCAGACTCCTCACCTGTTGTGGACGAGGATCAAGTTTTCGATGGAGTTGGTGTTATGCAACCAACCTGCACCATCATTAATGATAAGTGTGTGCAGGAATCTAAAGAAGAACTCGAGGTGAAGGATGTCTCCCTTCCAACCGTGCCTCATCCGCTTTATCCTGACATCCGTTGTGATTCTACCACTACTCATTTCCCCTATGAAAACTCATTTGCATATGCTTCTACTTTCGATCGTTGACAGGACACATCGGATGTTAGTCTATCATTACATTATGAAGAGGACACATCTTCCTTGTTGAAAAGTGTGCAACAAGAAATGCTTGTTGAGAATGCAACAAGATGATGGAGCTTAGTGAGAAGAGTCGCCTTCATTAAGTGGGCCCGCAGGCAAATTATGGCGCAAGTTCTATTTTTGGATCACAGCAGGGATGATCACAGCAGGAGTGACCATAGCAGGGATGATCACAGTAGGAGTGATCACAGTGGGAGTGATCACAGCAAGAGTGATCAAAGTCTATTTTTAGACTGGCTGTCAAAAATAGAAAAGTCAAATATTATTGTCTCATAATAATATTTGGACTATAAACTTGATCTTATTCTCTTGGAGCACTTCAGTTTGATCTACAGATGTGGCACATGCAGCCGTCAGAAGGAAGTACGCTTTCTTTGTGGGTCAGTTGAGTTGTTGCATGCATGACTTTAGTTAGAACTCAATCAGTTGAGTTTGGTGGAGTTGATTGTGGAGTTGATGGAGTTGTGTTCAGTTTGACTTGGTTAAACTAGTTGTAATTAGTCTAACTACAAATAGACTAATGATGAGTTGTTAAACTAATTATTAACTCATAATGCAACTATAGAATACATCAGTTAACTCAGTTGCATGTCAGTGCATGTTCAGTTCAGCAGGGACAGGTGTTAGAGGATCAGATTGCTATCAGTTGTGACTATAGTTGTGCGTGAGGATTTGCACAATCAAGGGATTGAGTATGCCAATGAGTATTGCCCAGTATTATAGCCTCTGCTCACGTCTTTCCCAGTGTGAGTGATTCTTTGGAGGTAAATACGAGTTTGGTTAATCCATTCTCATTCATTCTCAGCAGGTATTGTGCAGTGGAGGCAGGCAAAGCAGTGGGGAGATTTGGAGATCAGATCTGAGCTAGTTTTGTGTGTAACATTGGAGATAGTACTGAGTACTTGTGAGGAGTATTGTACTATGTTTGTTACATGTTCTCAATCAATATAATATACAGATAGTTGGGGTTTTTAGCGATATGCTTTCCCCGGGAAAATACTGTGTTGATATGTGTGATTGATGCTTCTATGTGCGCATGTTATTGTTTCTGCTTCTGTAAATTGATGATCAACATAGAGGAGGTTATGTATTATGCATGTTTTCCGCAATAGTGTATAATCGGGATAATCTCTGTTGAATAAGTGTCATATTATTCAAAATCTCTACATTCCTCTGAAAATCCATCCAATCTGTCATCTATCATTTTTGAAAGCACATAGGGTGAACATCCTTGCTTCTCATCTACCCCTCTGCACGATTCATCAAATAATGAGGATGCTGACAAACATCTGGGATTTTCTGATTGTGGTCATCGTGATCTCTCTACTTCTTCATCCAATCACGATGTTGATTCAATCACTGTTAATCTGTCTAAGCCACTGGTCTACGATGATCTATATGTCGACAAAGTCGAAACCCCACAGACTGTCAAGGCACTTCAGCCTAAGCTAATGGTTATGTCAAGCCCTCGCTGTCTTGAGGTTGGTTTCGCTTATGATCAAGAAATTTTTGAAACACGCAAGGCTCCTCATCACTCTCTGCTTTGCATTCAAGATCAATCTAACACTCAGATTTCACTTCCTCCACTCGAACTACACAATCCCATCGCTCATGCATTGGAGGAATCTTACACAAAAAGCACACTTGCACAACGTAAGTGGTCTACCTTTCTCACATTTTCTTACATGTCACAGTCAAGAGAATGCATACACTCAACATTTGCATGCAATGTAGCACATCACCATGGCAAGTCCACAGAGTGCATGTCATGCGCTTTCACTCATTTTTGTTCTGTGGACGCTTGTAAGCTCAGAGTGTGTACGTCTTCATTGTTATATCTTTCATGCTTGTTGGTTTTCACAACTGCAATGTTCACGAACCATGCCTTCACCAAAATGGGTCGACCAATGTGCCGGTGGCTGCATTGCAAGTATCACTTCACGTGAGACAACCCATGCACCATTAGCTGAGGAGTAGGAGTAGTATTTTCTTTGAGTTGTTTGCTTGCATGCATGTTTGCTTCTTTCTTTGTGTGTTTGCTTGCTTTCTTGTTTGTTTGCTTACTCACTTTGCATACGCATTTTCTTCTGCTTCTTGCTTTTCTTTTTGGTTTGTTTGCTTGTTTATGTTTGTAGGTCAGTTTCACACGGACCATGTGTGACTCTTGAAACAAGCTGGGCGAAGTACAAGAGGGATTGTACAACTATCAATACTTGGTTATCTGTCATCCTGCCTCTTATGTAAGAACTTGTTGTCTTCAGTCCATGATACATCAATGGAAAATATGTACTCTTCGAAGTGAAGCTTGGTGAAAACACAATGCTTGCGTGTGAACTAGTATCACCTACTCTAGTTGGTTGTTTTTGGGTTAATCCTTGTCAGCTCAGTCAAGTAGAGTAAGGTGAGGGGGAAAAACTTAACAAGCATGTCAAAGGTATATACAAACTACTTCTCTGAAGGAACAACCTCTTCTGCTCTCAATAAGTCGGGATCCCTCTTCCGCCTCTGAAATGAATAAGTGTTATGCACAATTATGAAAAAATGAAAAATGAAAATGAACAAGGCGAAAGAAGAGAAAGGCTTCTTGCGCAGAGAGGTGATGCAAGTAACTCCGCCGGGGTACTGACTGGGCTCCCTGGCAGTGGAGCGATGCTTGCGTTCCTGCGTGACATTGCCGAGGTAATGTCCAAGCCTGTTGGCAGTGGAGCAACACCAGATATGAAACTAAAACTCTGACGATCATATGACTTGTGCACCAATATACCCCTCATCCCCAAACGAAACAATTGTGTTGGCTTGGATTGAAATGTGTGTCGACCGACCAAGAGCCTGAAAAATGCTACATCTTACAATCAAGCAAGTGTGGAAACCAAGACGACTAGCGAACTGAACAATACTTTCAAAGTTGTTAGACTTGCTTTTCACGAACAAGGTCCATTCAGAGAGCTGGAGTTCTACTAGTGTGTCGCCAAGTGTTGTAGTGGCTATAACCACCCTCCAAAATTTTTCCTTAGCTTCGTTTTGGAGCCTCCCTACCGACCATCCTCAGCAGCATGTCTTGCACTGTCAAGCACATCAGCTTCAGTTGTTTCATAGAGTCTTGTCAACCTGTGCATGCAAGTTTGTTCCACCTCCTTCACAGGCTGCTTTCCGGACTTAGTGTCAGTTTCTAGTTGAGCAGCTCCCTTTGGGAATTTCACAATTCTGGAGGGGAACCAACCTTCCCTCCAGAAATTGCACAAATCTAGTTGGACACCCAGCTGGGCTCTAGAATTGCGCAATTCTTCCCAACATTCTTCCTCTAAAAAATTGCGCAATTCATCCCAGGACAGCTGCTCAGCCCAGAAATTGTGCAATTCTGGGCAGCAGTCACCTGCTACTCTCAGAAATTGCACAATCCCTTTGGGACAGCCAGCCTAGCAACTAGCAGAAATTGAATCCAACCAAGCAGCCTGTTGGGCTAAGAAATTGCGCAATATAGTCAGATAAGCTTCCTTGAGAAAATTGCGCAATCTGACCTAGGACAGCTGCTTAGCCCAAAAATTGTGCAATCCTGGAAGACAGTCACCTGTTCTTCCCAAAAATTGCGCAATCCCTCTAGGACAACCAACTTTGCTCAGCCCAAGAACAATGCAGATTTTCATCCTAGGCTCACAGACCGATGCATGTGCCTTCAATTTGACCGGTTCCCTCAGGGACCAAGTAAAACTGATTTGCAAGCATGGAATGCTTTTCCCAAGGCGACATGCAAAGGAATCCCTAGACTTAGGGATCTATTTTTCATAGTTGGAGGTTACATGCAAGGATCATTTCAGAAAACTTCCGCCAAGTGTCGCTTTTCCTAGATTTGTGGCATGCGCATCATAACCTCGATCTTATAAAAAGTCATCAACTGGAGATTACAGAGCTCATTCCTCACATCAACCTTACAGCTCTGACATCCCACATTGCATCTAGGAGTCATTGGCACATTTAGCTCAGCTGTTTCAGGGTAAGCCCGGTTTTCATGTCTTGCGTTGTGTTTCTGTCGCTTTTGTGTTTCGCTTTTTGTGAGTGCTTTCTGCTTCATTTCAGTGAGTGCTTGATGTCGTTTTGATGTATGTTAACTTGTAGAAGCATTGTTTTAGTTTCCGTTCGCATCTCCCTGTTGTCGCATGGGTGACACTATTTTTGCACCGACGATCGCTGTTGCGGCGACTTGCTTCACACACATACATGTTTTCCCATTTTCTAAATCCTGCACTCATTGTTTCATGCATGATAATTCACTCTTTTTTACACTCAGTTTCACCATGCATTTAGACTTCTCATGTTTTCAGTCACCCGTCAGTGGGTCTGGGTTGCCTTGGCCCGAACCATGCCTTGCCCAACTAACACTTCACATTTCCGGAAGTGAAGGCTTTGCCTTCCCTCCAAAAATTGTGCAAGTCTGGTCCAACACTGACCTCCAGGCTTGCATTGCGCAATTCTTGGAGGCAGTGTCCTGCTGGCCCCAAAAACTACGCAATGCAATTTGCTAGTTGCATGTCACTGCTGACTGAAATTGCACAGTTTCAGTCCTCAGCAAGCCAAGCTAGAATATGCATTGCACAGTTCCAGCAGTTAGTCAGCCTCCTGACAACCCAGACTATGCCTTGAACAGTTTTTTGCTGTCAGCCTCCCAGCCCCGAGGTAAAAATTGCGCAATCTTCACAGAAAGTCACACAGGTATGTTGCATGTCAGTCCTCTAGTTTGTTTTGGTTTTCAACTGACATATTTCTTGCCATGAGTGTTTCTATGTCTCCAAGTATCACAGGTTTCGTCTGCCTCCCAGTAGCTTAGGTACAATGGCTTCCAGGAGAGCAGAGTCAAAGACACCGTTAAGAGCACAATTGGGGATGCAGTCGATCAAGTGTCTATGAACTTTCTTATCCACGAAGACATCAAGTTGTTCATGGAAAAGGATATTAAGGTGAATAGCAGTGACATCACAACGAGAAGCACCATCAACATCAATAGAAGGCAGCACACCTGCACACAACAGGAAGGTTGTTGACAACACAGAGGCAAAGCAAAGCTGCGAATTCAAAGCAAATCCACTCGTGATGAAAGCAACTTTGGAGATTAAAGTTATGAGGTGATGGCGTGACACGAAGATCACGTAAAGGTAAAGAGAGAAACAGATAATGGGTTGCATGTGCTAAAACGGAAACTTGAGGAAGAACAAGAGTTGCACAAACGAGAAAATGAGTTGCAGCAAGAACAAGCACAACAGGGGGCGCAACATGCATAGACGGATGAAACTGCGCCCATACAAGTTATAGATCCATCCCAGTAGCTAGCACAGATCAGACAAGCTGAGAAATGATGTTGATTGCATGCAAGGGAATTCAACAACATGCATGTCATTGTGCGCACGCATGCAATCCCACCCATTTGGCACACTCACCAAGGCGAAGACAAGAAGCAAGTCTGACTGGAGCTGAACATGTACTTCGACAAGTTGATGCGCATGATCACCAACACACACTTGGAGATCAACATAGACACTATGCATCAGTATTTTTCCGGTCCAACCACACCCAAGACGATGATGCACATGCTATCAAACAAGTTGGATAGAGGGGCCATATCAATGTACCTAGATGCAACAAAGGCAAGAGTTCACTTTCAGCAATATGTCACCACTGAGCGCACAGACGACCAAGCTTGGCATCATTTTGCCACTGCTGATCATCGCGAGGATGTCAAAGAGTTGGTCTTACCACAACGATCCGAGTGTCAGTGATGTCTTTCATGACTTGCTCAAGCCTATTTTTTCTCACATGGGTACATGTGCAGATTGTATGTAACATCTTGTCAATTGGAAGTTCAAGTGTCGATAGTTGAATGTAACAGTCATAGAGTAGCTGAAGAGTCATGAGGGTAGGTGAACAATCACAAAGGAGAATGTCAAGGGCCACCCCTCCCTTTTCTATATATAGTCCCTCATAACTCATTATAGAGGCTTTTGGTCAGCCAAGCTTCCGATAGGAGTATCTCAGAGAGATCTTGGACAATATTGTAACGAACCTTGGCTTCTCCACTGTGCAGAGCTAGTATATCTCTTTGGAGGAGCAAGCGGCAGTTACTGTAACGTTCTGCTGTCGGAACTAGTGGTTGGTCATGGTTGTATTGTATGACTAGAACTTACACTTCTTAATATAACAGAGCCAACGCGTTTCATGCATATGTTGTATTGTATTTTAGCTATCTTGTTTACTCTAAATTATATATGTATATGTTTTCTTACGCATGCATGTGTAGATATTTTCTGTATATGTATGTATGAATCTTACTGAAATGTGTTGTTGGTTTAACCATCAATTTGGATTGCTAACTTACTTGCCTTCCATGTTGTGATGCGTCTTTGCTGATGTGTTCCCTCTTAACTCTGTGCTTTCACAGGTTTCCAAGGGGCGCACTCACCTCACCCTCCGTGTGTTAGAACCACTCACGCACCTTCCTTGACTTGCTGCATATGTCACACCCTTGCTACCAATAGGGACATCTTACTTGCCTCTACGCACCATCGTGGTCAAGGCGATGTCGTACAACCCACTGCTGGGACTCCTACACCAAAAGGTCTGAGGTCTAGTTGGGACTTCTTACTGGGGAGATCCCCTGACATGTTGGCGGGTCCAGCACTGTCAACATGTCTCCAACTCGAAAATTTCTTGTTTTGAAACATTTATCACTGGATGTTCTTGTGGTTTACTAAACTGGACTTCTTCTTGATTTAAAGCTGATGTTTTTGCCGCATCTCTTTTCTCCAGAGACTCAATATAATCATAAATCTCTTGTTGTATAGGATCGATTTCAAGTGTTCTTTAGCCTGGGATCTGAGGAGGTGTGATGAAAGTTGGCAGAGAAACCCTTGAATCTTCGTCTTTTTTTAAGTCGATATGTTCCATACTTTTTGAAGACAGTTCTTTTGTTGATGAATTGAGTTTGGTACTTCTTCTTAAGCTTGTCACAGGGGGAATTTTAATTTTTTCTTTCTTCCTTTCTATATTAGGCTTTTCTATTTTGAGTGTGCTCTCTATCTTTTTGTTGGCTTTCTTTCTTCTAACATATTTCTTGTTTATATTCTCTAAAATTTCGGCAAGAGGAATGTCATCCTCTGACGGTTCCTGTGAATTTGTTGTTCTTGTTCCAATGGTTCTTCAATTTTTATTTTTCTCCCTCTCTTGGCTTTACTGTTACTTGGTTTTTCTTGGGTATCTTCCTTAAAATCATTCCTTACTAAAAATCTTTCCCAATTATCACCCATATTTTTAAGGTGAATTTCAATGAGGATTTTAACAAGACCATGGTGGTACATGGTATTCTCTATAAACTAAATTTTCCTTTGAACATTCCCTGACATCTTTCTTAGGCTATTAAGTAAGAAATATGGAAGATTTATTTCATTATCCTAATAAAATTCATCAGCAATCGAATATGATAGGAAAACATGCATTCAAACCTCCCTTTGCAAGTAACAAATTTTTGAATTATCAAAAGTAAATTTCTCCACTACTTTTCAATGTTGTGCTCGGAATGCCCTTCTTGAAAATGGTGGTGTCCATGTTAGGGTTCTTAAAAAAAACCTTCCAGTCTTCCCTCTCAATACCTCTGTTTTAAAACCATTTTCCCCCAATTCGAGGCAATCCAGTGGCTTCGGCAACAAAGGATTTTGTCACTGTAAATTTTATGTCCCCTATCTCGACTTCCACCCCATCAAAGGCTCTAGCGAAGGATTTGGTTACTTCTTTTTGGAAACCGTCAAATTTCTCCACAAACTCCAGCCACTGCGCTTTCTGCAACAATTCCCTTGTCTGTGGATATCCTTCTAAAAAATTTCTTCATGCTGGTTTTGTTTTGACTATAATTCCCATGGCTAAGAATCTTTGTCTCAAGACTGTTTGTTTGACAAGGTATGAGGGTTTCAAAGGGTTTCAGAGTGGGAGGATGGGAGTGTAAGTGGTAAGGGTATAAAGAAGTGCGACAAAATCTAACTATTGAGAGCATGAATGAGCATGATTTGGGCGATCGGATCAATAAAATCGGGATGTGGGTTGGAGCATAAGTATAATGATGAGGAGTGAATGGCAGATTAGATCCGATTTGACATGATACTATCAACTCTTAGTAATAATGATTTTGAATTTGGTAGTACGATGTCTATATAATTCATACATTTAATGTTTTTGATCCCTATTATCAAATTAAAGAGTTACATACCTTTGAATTATTGCTTTCTAACCTTTGGTTGTTGTCCTTTGTATTGTCTTCAGGTGCTTTGCAATGGAGTAAGTCAATCACTCTTTCAATTATTCCATCAGAATTTTTTGTCAAATTCGCTGCAGAAATATGTTAGAGCTGTAGAAACTCAATAATTTTGTAGCTATTTTCACCTTAGATTTTCTGTATAAACATGCCAACCATTGTTGGTTTTCAAGTTTATATATATATATAGATATATATTCTAATTTTTCAGAAAGAAAAATACTTTTGAAGATCAAGTTGGAGAAGAAGGAAAATCCTTCTTCACCAACTTTAAATCAGTATTATCTTGCAAATATTTGATAAATTCTTCCTTGGTCAATGGCTTATGATAGATTCTCAGTCGATGACCATTCACAAGAAAAGTGATCCTTTCTTCATCAATAGTTCTGATCCTAACTGCACCATTGTCAAAGACTGTTTCAATCTCATAAGGCCCAATCCAATGAGTTTGAAATTTCCCTTGGAAATCTTTGAACTTTGAATCAAACAGTAATGCCCAATCTCCTGGCTAGATTTTTCTCTCTTTGATATATTTGTCGTCCCATATGGATCTCTGTTGTTGAACTAGATTCGTCCTTTGGATTGCATCTTGTCTTATCTCATGAAGTTCATTCAGTTGCTCCATTCTTTCTTTTTGTGCCTTTGAAAGATCAAGACCCAATTTGATTGTTGTCTTGAAAGTTTTGACTTGAAACTCAATAGGAAATAGGACTTGTTTTCCATAGACAAGCTCATAAGGAGTATTTATTGTAGTATTTCTCCATGTGGTACGATATGCCCATAAAGCTTCTGGAAGTTTTTCTGCCTAATCTCTTCTATGCAAATGCACATTTTTGGTGAGAATTGTTTCAATGACTTTATTGGTGGACTCCTCCTGTCCATTTGCTTGAGGATGATGTGGAGTAGATTTCCGATGTTTGATTTTTTATTCCTCTATTATCTTATGTACCAACTTGGATGTGAATTGAGTACCTAGATTTGTTCCAATTTCTCTTGGGACACCAAAACGAGTAAAGATATCCTCAAAAATAAATGAAACTACAACATTTTTAGTAGCATAAGAAGTGCTTTAGCTTCTACACATTTTGTATCATAATCAATGCAAACAAGAATGTACCTTTTTTGTCTCGAAGGTGGATTGATTGGACCAACAAAATCCATAGCCCATTTTTCAAAAGGCTCAATAAGTACATGAGGTTGTAGAGGCATCTCATCACAAGGAACATGTTTCCCCATCCTTTGGAAACTATCGTATCCCTTAACATACTCTCTAGCATCCTTAAAAAGGAAAGGCCAATAGTATCCTAAGCTAAGGACTTTGCAAGAAGTTCTTTTGTCAACGAAGTGTCCTCCACATGGCTCATCATGACAAGATTTCAATATCTTTGGTACTTCATCTTCACTAACACACCTTTAGATGATCAAATATGGACTTGTTTTATACAATTCTTCATTTATCCATGAATAATATGCACTAATTTTAATTACCTTCTTTTTTTCTCGAGGAGACAAGTATGATGGTAATTTTCCTGTAGCCAATTAGTTAGCAATATATGAAAACCATGGAGATTTAGTAGATATTGCAAAAATATATTCATCAGGAAAATTATCTTCTACAGGCGTGTCATTGTTATCATTTTTAATCCTTGATAAAAAGTCAACAACTGTATTTTATTTTCCAGGTCGATCCAAAATAGTAATGTTAAACTCTTGTAGCAACAACAACCATCTATTGATTATTCCATTAGTGATTGATTTATTCATTAAGTATCTAATTGCATAATGATCAATATGCACAAAAGTTTCATAGCCAATAATATGATGTTTGAATTTATTGATGGCATGAACAAAAGCTAAAAGCTATTTCTCTGTGACAATATAATTTAACTTTGCAGGAGTCAAATTTTTACTGGTGTAATAAATGGCATATGGAGTTAAGTATTTTTTTCCTAGTACAACTCCTAAAGTTGTGTCTGAAGCATCAGTCGAAATATGAAAAGGTAATTTCCAATTTGGTCCTCTAAGAATGGGTGCTTCAGAGATTTTCTCTTTTAATGATTCAAAGGCCTTTTGGCAATCAGAATTCCAATTGAATTCACAGTCTTTTGTGAGTAGTTTGAAAAGTGGAGATGCAATTTTTGTAAAGTTTTCTATGAATCTTCTATAATAACCAGTGAAACCAAGAAAACTTCTAACATCTCGTTGACAGGTTGGAATTGATAATTTAGAAATAACTTCTACTTTAGATGTGTCCACTCTAATTCCATTTCCTGAAATATGGTGTCCTAAAACAATTCCCTCAGTAAACATCATAAAACATTTTTCATGGCTTAATGAGAGATTTTCCTCTTTACATCTAATGAGAACTTTTTCCAAAATTTTAAGAGCTTCTTCAAAATAATTTCCATAAACTATAAAATCGTCCATATACACTTCCACACAATCATGAATTAGATAAGAAAAAATGTTTAATACTGCTCTTTGGAATGTTGCAGGAGCATTACATAATCCAAAGGGAAGTACTCGGTAAGCATAAGTTCCCCATGGGTAGGTAATGGTTGTTTTATCTTGGTCTTTTGGGGCTACTTGGATTTGGTTATACCCTTTAAAACCGTCTAAAAATGAAAAATATTTCTTTCTTGCCAATGTATCTAAAACTTGATCTATGAAAGGGAGTGGAAAGTGATGTTTTAAAATGGTTTTATTCAATTCCCTATACTCAATACACACTCTCCATTTTCAATTCTTTTTAGGAACAATTACTAAGGGTGAAACCCACTAACTTTCTGATATTGGATAGACAAAATTGACATTCAACATTTTTTGTAGTTCTTCCTTAATAATCTCCCATAGATTTGGATTCATTCTTCTTTGATGTTGTCGACTTGGTTTGGAATTTTCTTCAATGTAGATATGATATTTGCAAGTATTAGGATCAATTCCCTTCATATCAGTATATTCCCATGCATAAGTAGATGAATGTTCTTGTAACATCTTGACTAATTCTTTCTTTTGAAATTCTTCCAAATTATTGTTGATGTTCAAAGGTTTTCGTGGAAGTATTTCAATTGTAGAATTGCCAAATTTTTCCATAGAGTGCAAGGATAGTTGACGAGGTGATAAATATTAAATATTGCATTACTCTTGCAAAATTCTGACTAGATTCACAATATGATGAAGATTCATTATTTTCCATTAAATTTAAAATTTGATCTTCTTCATCTATTTGTGAAGTAGAAAAGATTGGTCTTATATCAAAGTCACCATCTAGCCATTCTTCATTTTCAACTTCTACTATTGTTTTTGCTAGTGGATATAGCGTTAATTTCTTTGTTGTACGCCCATCAGAAATGAACATATCACCAAATCTACAACTTATGAAAGAATCAGCTGTAGCTAGCCATGGTCTTCCTATAATCAATGGATTTCCTCCTAAGTTATTCTAGGGTGTTAAAATCATAAAATAAACAGGGTATTCCCAAGAATCTAAGGATACATATATGTCTTTGAATACACCATCCGGTTTGATTACAGATCTTAGATCTGCCAATTGTAATAACACAGGGGTATATTGAAGATTAGAAAGTTTTAATTGATTCATAGTTTGTTTACTCATGATATTTATGGCTGCTCCTAGATCAATCAATGTATTTGGGATCTCTACACCATTGATCTGTGTTTTCACAATGGGACTTCCTGGGTCAAGATATTTCTAAATTGTTGTTTTACCCATCATGATATCTGTAATTTTTCCAACAAGTTGGATTCTTTTGAGTTCTTTTCTATTTCTTCCAGGTATTTTTATGCTCAAGTCCCTAATTGTTTTTTTGACAATTGGTATTTCCTTAATGGCTTGAAGCAAAGGAATATTTATGAAAACATTCTTCAGTTCATCTAACATGTTGTAATTAGACAATAAAATTTGTTTTTCTACCCCTTCATCAATTTTTAATCTTTCAGGGAATGGTCGTTTTGAAACAGATATTGAAGGTGGTTCCATAATAGGAGTTGATTTATTTGAATGTGTTGGAGTAACTTGTTTTTCAGTTTTTTCTTTTTCATTAAGAGACTTTTCTTCTTCAGGGATCTTTTCTTTTTCACTTTCTTGAATAATAACTGAGGGGGACTTCTTTTCTAATTTTCTACAATATCTAAGTTGAACATTATTTAGATCTAGTGGAGTTATCATGTACATTTGAAAATATTGTCCTTCCATATTGTAAATAGATTGTGAATTTTTATTATTATTTGGATTTGGAAGTGGTTGGGTAGGCAATTGATTTGGTCTTTGAGGAAATGGTAATGAAAGTTGTGGATTCACAATGTGAGGTTGAGTTTGTTGAACAAAGTGAGGATAATATTGTGGCGGAAAAGTAGGATATGATTGTTGAAATTGTGGAAATTGAGGATATTGAGGTAATTTTCCATAAGGATTTTTCCATCCTTGTGACCATGGTTGTGGCCAAGATTGCCAAGGCATTGGGGCAGTCCAATTGCTTTGCGAAGATTGTGCAAATGGTTGAGTATTAAAACCTTGAGCTGTATTTGGCTGTGGATTTTTCCAAGGTATTTTAGCAATAAAACATAAAGGATCTACCTGATTTGGTACTCCTTCTTCTTGATAGACAACTTTAAGACCTAGTGTTGAGGGAAATTCTTTTGTATCATGATTTTTCGCACAAATAACACAAGTTTCTACACTTTTAAATCAAGATGACATTCTCTCAAGGCATGTTTCTTTCTGCACTTAGGGCAAAAAATGGACAATGCAACATTTTCAGCTTTTTGCTTGTTTCGTATTTTAAGGGTGTCAATTTGTTCACTAAGACTCCCTAAAATATCTTTTTTAAAATTATCAATCAAATTTCCTAATTCTGCTCTACTTATTGTCCCAACTGCAGATTTATTAATCCTTGATAGAAGAGGATCTCTTATATTTTTCTCGGTTCTTGCTTTGCCTCTTGAAATATGTATGCACAACTCACAAATTTCTCCTAGTGAAAACTGAGAAATGCCTCCATTACCCATTAAATTGAAAATATCAATCCACTCATCTCTAATTGATTTCAATAAGAGAGCTTTCAAAGTTTCCTCATCTAGATTATTCATTTTTGCCCTTTTTACATTGTAAGCAAATCTCTCGGCGAAATCTTCAAGATTTTCATCCTTTTTTTGTTTCATTTTAAAGACTTCATCTTTAATGTCATCTTTTTGTTTCATTTTAAAGACTTCATTTGTTCCCATGTTCTTATGGAGTTTGATCCTAAACCCATAAACCATTTTAATGTTGCATCTTTAAGGGTTGCAGGGAATAATTTCAACTTTTGAGCATCATGTAGATAATAATATTATCTACACCAGACTTCAAATTCAAAGAGAAATGTCTTAGGATCTTTACTCCTTAATCCATGAAAGTTTGGAAGGATAGAAGGCGAGATATTTTTCATTGTTACAATTGTATCTTCATCGAGGATTGGAAATCCAAAAGGTTCTAGATTTATATCATCTCCTCTTATTCTTCCTCCACCTCTTCCACCTCCTCATCCTCCACCTCCTCTTCCACCTCCTCTTCCCCCTACAATCCTAGGTTGTTCACCATTCAAATTATGTACATGCCCTTCCCCTTCTCCAGCCCTTGAAGATTCTTCAGAACTAATATAGGGTTCTAGTTCTGGTTCTAAGATTGGGTTTTCAACTTCCTTTAGTTCCTATGGTTCTTCTATCAATGGTTTGAAGTAGGTTTCTTCTTCCTCTTCTTCAATAGGAACTTCCAACTCTTGAGCTAGAAGTTGTTCTCCAGTTGAAGATAGAAAAATTGTTCCTGTTGTTGGGGATATATGATCTTCTTCTATTATGGCTTTTGTTGATGAAGTTGGTGAATATCTAGGTTGGATTTCGGATCTTAATACCTCATGAATTTTATGTTTGCCTGCTATGGATGGAATTCGAGTTTGTGTGGGTGGTGTGGCACTACGAGGTCGTGGTGGGGTAAGTGACACTGTTGGAATTAAGCTCTCTCCTCTACCTACAAATCTACCCCTAGAGTCTCTTTCCCTATGCACATCATGTTTTTTTTTATTTGTTTGTTTGTTATATATATATATTAACTAAAATAAATCAAGACTTATATTTACACTTCCCCGGCAACGCCGCCAAAATGTTTAGTCAATTTAATGTTCTTAAATTGCTTATATAAATTATCGACCAGAGTTGGTAAACTTGTGAAGTGCAAGTGCACTATATATTCTAGAAGCCTTTTTGAGTTTATTAAGATGATGATTGTGTTTGTTTTAAGGATTTTCTTTATTCCTATGTTCCTAATGAAATTGAAGATTTACAATTAAATTCCTACAATCAATTTTTTAATAGAAAAGTAAAACAAGCTATTATGATCCTATTTAACTGACTAATGTTAGTTTGAAAAGAATTACTATGCAAGGTAATGGAAAATCAAAACTACTTTGTAAATTATATCAAAGCTTCTTGAGGATAAATTGTGTTTTTGAAAAGAACTAAAAAGAAGGTTATTCTAAAACCTATGAAAAACTACTTATGTTCTAGAAAGATAATTATTTATGCTCTAAAAATAAGAATCACTTCTATTCAAGAATAAATTTATAAGGAAATCCATGTTAATATCTACACACACTGCAATTAACAATTCTACTTGAAATAATAAAGCAAAAACAGAAGGAATGTGATCTAATCAAACATATTTTCTATGAAAAGAAGAGTATTATGTACATAGTTCTATTTTATAAAGCATACAAATGATTGAAATTGGTAGATAGAAAACGAAAGACTGTAAACAAATAACTACAAAGAAACTGAAGCTACGAAAATGCAATTCTGGAAATAATGAAAACGAAATGAACTAAGCTAAAAAATAACAGAAAGAACCTCGACTGCCTGTAGGGGCCCTCCACAAAACAACAGGTTTAGAACTTTAACTCAACAGCTAACTACGTTTGATATTGGCAAGAATACTTATTCAATTTTAAAAAGAACGGAGTTATAGAAATTCAAACTGTCAATTAAAGATTACATATATGTGTCCCTGCTTTCTGTTTACAGATATATATATATATATATAATTCGTGCTTCAATAGATTGATACTTTTATTCCTTAAAAAAATAAAACAATCCTAATCTAAATTCTAATCTATCACAAAGAAATAACGTTTCTCGACGATTTTCTATTTGGAAAGGAAATCGGAGAGTCGTGATTTGAACTCTCATTGCTCCGTTATCCACGTATTGAAATGATTCTTTGGCTGCGCCACTAGGCGATTCCATTGATGATTTGGCTCGGGCGACTAGGAGGAGATCCATGAGGAGATAAATTCCCATCTACCCATGTGCTTCTTTACTTGGCTAACTTACAAGAATCCGGAAAACAATGGATATAGTTGCATAATCATGTTAATTTGTAGCTATTACAATATTTTTAACTTATTAATAATAAGACACATTAATAAATATGAAAAATAAGACATTTGAGTACCTTACCATGTCAAAATCTATAGTTTATTGTTTACTTGATTTGATAGCAATGACGAAAAGAGGAAAAATGGATGGAAATGGTATCAAAAACAAAACAATCATGAGACTCTACAATAACCATGGGAAATTACACACTTACATATGAAGTTTTTTTTGTGGATGTACCGGATACCAATGTGGTACTTGGAGTTCAGTTTTTGTATTCCATTGGGAGGTACATTACAAATTAGAGGAGGATGGAGATGGAGTTCATAGACCATGATTTCAAAATGGTAGTTTTGCAAGCCATGCATCAATATCCGCCCAAGATAGTGTTATATCACAACATAGAGGAAGTGTTGTGGCATGGAGACATAAAATGGGTTGTTGAATGTTATAATTATGACAAGAAGCCACCAGATCAATGTCAATAGTATCTGGAGGATATCTAGGCATTGCTCTGAAAACATCAAAGGGAATTTGGCGATATTCTTCTAGGTAGACCACCAGATAGAGGATTTGAGCATTTCATAGGGTTAGAGGAGAGAGTTTAGGAAATCATAAACAACCTCTACCATCATCCAAAGGTATACAAAGACGATATCAAGAGGATGATAAAATAGTTGTTGCAGTTGAGCCACATTCATCCTAATTCTATTCCCTTTTCTTCTTCAGTGGTGTTGGCCAAGAAGAAAGGTGGCAGCTTGAGGATGTGCATCGATTATTGGGTGCTTAATACGAAAACAATTAAGAATCGGTATTTGATTCCAAGGATTAATTAATTGATGGATGAGTTGAAGGGAGCCATGTACTTCTTGAAGATAGATCTTTTCTCTAGCTAACATTAGATCAGAATTTAGGAACAAGATATCTCAAAGACTGCTTTTCAGTGCCATTATGGGAACTATGAGTTTTTTGTTATGACATTTGGGCTAACCAACGTCCCTGCTACATTTTAGTCTTGCATGAATCATGTGTTCAATAAAAAATTGCGGAAGTATTTGTTGGTTTTCTTTGATGACATACTCAATTACAACAGGACTTGCAAGGATCATCTTAGACATTTGGATGAGGTGTTGAGAATTATATAATAGCAATACCTATATGAAAAAGAGTCCAAATGTGAGTTTGGTATTACTGAGATGCTTTATTTGGGGCACTGATCGGGAATAACGAGGTCTAGGTACACTAGGAGAAAATCAAGGCGATGATCAAGTGGTCTACCCCAAATAATGTGACAAAACTAAAAATATTCCTAGGCCTCTACACTTATTACAGGAAGTTTGTTAAGGGGTACTCGCAGCTGACAACACCTCTTACAGACCTCACTAAGAAGGGAGCTTTTAGTTGGAAAAAGGAGGTGTAGGTAACCTTTGATAAGATGAAACAAGTGATGAGTTCATGTCCTGTGCTAGCATTACCAGACTTCACTCAGCCATTTATGCTTGAGTGTGATGCATCAGGGATATGGATAGGAGTCGTATTGATGCAAAATAACCATCCCATTACTTTTGAGAGCTGCAAAATCAAGGAATATGAGTAGCATTATTCAATATATGATAAGGAGATGTTGTCCATCATGCATGCATTGGCCAACTTCAAACAATACTTGGTGGGGATCATATTTAAGGTGAAAACAAATCACAATGGCTTAAATTTCCTCATGGAGAAAAAAGAGTTGAGTGAGCGTCAACAGAAATGGATTAGTAAGCTTCAAGCCTATGATTTCGAGATTGAGTATGTTAAAGGAAAAAACAATGTGGTAGTCGATTCCCTTTCCAAAATTCCACCCACTCTCTCTCTCATGGAGATTTCAATTAATTGGAAATCTCTTCTGCTAGTTGAGTAATCCAAGAACAAATTTATTGTTGAGATCCTTGATGGGTTGATTCAGGATGACAGGTACCATGTCATATATCACATTATTTGCTACAAAGATAATATCTACCTCGTACCAGATCCTCAACTTAAATAAAAGATCATGTAGGCAACACAAAACTCACCACTGGCAAGGCACCTTGGGTACTTGAAAACTTACAGGCAGATCAGGGAGAGATTCACATGGAAGGGCCTTAAGACGTATTGATATTCGTGAGGGAGTGAAATATATGCCAACAAAATAAAGCATATCACACTCATCCGACATGATTACTTCAGCCACTTCCCATACCATAAAAAAAATGGGAAATCATTTCTATGGATTTCATTGCCATCTTACCTTACGTGAAAGGGAAGGAATGCATTTATGTGGTGGTTAGTCAGCTCACGAGGTTTGCACACTTATTCACCATACATTCCTGATATTTGGTGTCACAAGAGACAAAGTTATTTTTCAGATAAGTATTCCGATTACACGGACTGCTAAAGACCATTTTCAGTCATAGGGATGACAGGTTCATGGGGGGATTTTGGAAGGAGTTGTTCAGGTTGGTTGGGATATAGTTAACGTTGAGTACTAGTTATCACCCATAGACTGATGTGCAGACTAAGATAGTCAACAAATGGCTGGAGGGCTATCTGAGAAACTATGTGTTGGGCCAACATAAAGTTTAGATAAAGGGGTTTCACTTGGGATAACATTGTTATAACACCACTTATCACATGTCGATTGAAATGAAACCCTTTAGAGCCCTGTATGGGTATGATGCACCAACATTTGTAGACGGGTGTTTGGATACAATAGGACACCTATAGCTAAGGACTGGATTCATGAGATCCAAGACATATTGTGACTCCTCAAAGATCGTTTGCATATGGTTCATAATGAACATAATATTTATGCAGATAGACATTAGGTGGAGCATAGGTTTGAGGTTGGGGACTTGACATATATTCATTTGCAACCCTACCAAAAATCATCACTAAAAAAGAAGTGAGCAGAGAAATTGAAACCTAGATTTTGTGGGCCCTATAGTATTTTGAGGCACATAGGGTAGGTATCCTATGAGCTAGAGCTTCCAAAGGGATGTAAGATACACAATCTTTTCCATGTCTCATGCCTTAAGAAGGTTCTTTGGAAACACATTGTGAATTTTATTGATATTCCACCATTGGATGAAGAAGGGGATTTGATTCTAGCCCCAGAGGAAAGTTTTGAGGTAAGGGAGGAGAAGCTAAGAAACAAGATTATTAAACAATACCTAGTCAAATGGAAGTATTTTCCTATCAAAGAAGCCACTTGGGAAGGAGAACATGTGCTCCAATATACCGGATTAAAGTTGCTTGAGGAAAAAAAATCTTGGGTGGGGAGGACTGTAATGTCCCCATTGTATTAGGAGACATAAGGGGATGACTATGTAGCCTAATTAAGTTCATGTAGGCTAGGATGGGAAAATTAATCAAGGGAACACAATTCACCTAGGAGAAAACCTTAAACAAGCTAACAGGGAAAAAAGGGGACATGATTCCTAGGCTAATGAAAACCCACTTTTAAATTATAAAGTTACAAAATCCACTAAAGTGACTTTATGAAAATAAGATGTAAAAAAGTGGAAAAAGAGTCAAGTGATTTATAAAAAGGAGAAAATGAGGATTCTCTTGTCATTCTTGCATTTTATCACTTGAAAATCATAAATTTTGATAGATTTTGAAAAAGAGACTAGGATTTTTGGAAGCCCTCATTTTCGTTTCTAGTTTCAGTGTTGAAACTATGAATCTTAGTTGGAATTGGAGTGGGATCACTCAGATTATGACATAGTGTTTCATTGTTGATGAAGAAGATAGAATTAACAAAAAGGGGGAGTAAGTTTGAGGTGTTATCAGCTGATTTTATAATAAATTTTGAGTATTCCTTATTATTCTTTATAAGCTAGTTGGTTGAGCTACATTCGGGCCAAGTTACCATAGTCTTTTGCTAAGTAGGGGGTCAAGAACAACTTGAAAGAAGGGTCGAATCCAACCACTTTCCTGAGGTCGAGTTCTACCTATTTAAGGGATGTGTTTTTTTACTTGTTGAAGGCTGAGTTTATCCTAGGTTTTATGAGTTTTGTCATCCACCTCTAAGGGCTGAGTTATACTAGTTAAAGAGGCTAAGAGCCTCATTCACTTGTTGGTTAACTTGTTGTCATTATATAGAGTTCAAGTTGTTGTTATTATTTATAGGTTGTGTTGTTGTTTGAATAGAGTCGAGCCCATAATATTGACTTATTCATGTTGTTGTTATTGGCCATACATTCTGGGTTGTGTATATCCTTTGTGGAGGCTGAGTTCTGTGCTCTTTTAGAGTTGAGTTAATTGTTGGGTATGTGAAGATATCCTCTAAGTTCCATGTACCAGATCTAAAGATCAATATTTGTTGTTTTCATTTTTAAAGGGAGCCTTATCACTTGGAAGATTATTGTATTTGAGGGTACCTAGGTTCTCTATACTTTTTGCATTGTAATAGTCTTCATACCAGCTCATAAATCTGAAGTTATATTATTGTGTTTACTCATAACATAGATGTATACAATTTCTAAGTATTATATGAATGATGTATTTCTGATTTGAAGTGTTCTCATAAGCATGTACTTGGTAATTTGTGTGCTATATTAAATAAAATACATGAAAATGCACCTACAACCACATACACACAAACTTTTTCACAAAACTCCACAATTACCAACTCAAACAAACTCAAAAATTTTAAGGGAAATTTTGAGATAGTTACATATATCTTAGATAGGATAGACTTATAATAAAGATAATTCTTTTTGTTTTACAGATAGTAGCTTAGATTGCATTTAGGTTTAGGAAAACATATTTGAAAGTCTCCTTTCATGGAGCAATTCATTTAGTGGCAACTAGGACCACATACTGGTGGACGACACCATACCAAAAGAATAAAGGTCTAATTGGGGCCTTGATTGGGTGATGATCACATTTTCAAGTAGGACATTCTTCTTTTCAACATGTGGGAAATCATTTCCTTAATCATTTATCCCTGCAAATGATCCCTTTCAACCACACCCCAGCATAATAAACATCCCACATTCTTATCCTAATATTTTAAAAGATAGGGTGGAGGAAACCCAAATGAATATTTCTCTAGGATAGTAATTTCCCAATATTCAAAAGAAACTGCAAGTTATAATCACTTTTTCTATTGCCATGTCTAAAAATTCACTTTCCCAACACCAAATACCTATTGAAATAAAATCATCATCACTGAAGTTGTCAGTTGATGAAGAAAGAAAACAACCTACTTGTAAATCCCCTAGCTTTGAAAATTTCAAGTCCTCTCAATCTATCTCAGCTCACTCAAGATTTTATACTAGGATATTGAAGTTGAAAACAAGAGGAAAATATCAAATTTGGATATGCATAAGGAAATCTCTTAGTACTCATGATTTTTTTCTTTTTTTCAAAGGAAAAAAGTGTGTACTTTTATTTATAAGAGATAAATCATTGTTACATTAGTATATGCATATGCATTCATTTGGATCACAACCTCACTATATATACTCCTATGTTCATCTAATATCATCAACTATTTGATAAAAACAACAAAACCAATGTTGATTTTTTCCTTTACAAAATAATAGAAAGTAAAAGTATCCAACAAAAACGATAGCTCAATTGTCACTATAGATTGTCCATATATAAAAATATCATATACAATCCAATAAACTAAGAGAAAAAACTAAAATATCTCTGTGAGCTCATATAGAAACAAAAAAAAGGTGATCTAATGCCAAGAAACTAGTTATATCCAAGAAAGAAATTATGTCCTTTGGCCTTCTTTAATGTCAGTGACTATGGCTGACAGGGTGTAGAATAGACAAGGATGGGGTGTACTCTAAAGGAACTTTGTGACGTGAAGGTCATCAGTTTGAAACTCCGTGGGAAAAATTCCAGTCATGTTAAGGGTTGGTGTGGCCAAGGGTGAGTGCGATCCCCGAGTGATTTTGACAACACACAACGTAGCAAACAAACAAAAAATCAATGATTGTGCATGTTCCTCTATCAAAATCTAGTCCAATTTTGAAGAGCTCGTTAGCTTCTTCATTTCTATGCCTGTAAATGTGATCAAAATATATGTAAGAAAAATAAAAGATTTTTTGGGATATTTTTTTATAGAGAGGAAGTAAAGAGTAATTTCTAAGAATTGTTTTCCCTTGCATCCATTTGATACCAATTTGTGAATCACCATATATATGAATAGAATGGACATCCCAAGAAAATTCTAGAAGAAGGATGGTATACAAAGTGGATAATTCAACATAATTATTTGTGGCTAGACCAATATTTAAGAACAAAGAGAATTTTTAGACTCAAATAAATGCAGGATGCCTCCTACTCCACCTTGAGAAGGCATGACGTGAGCAGCTCCATCAAAGAAAGCCCATGGTGACTCTATTTGTAGGACCACAAAAGCTAGAGGAGCTAATGAATTGGACGAGTGTGAGAAAGAAGAAGCAATAATGAGAATTTGAGATGAAGCTTTAGAGTTATTTGGAGTTATGTTTTCAAAGGTTGCAATGTTTTGTTCCAACTATATTCCCCAACTAACACAGAGGAAGCCCTTTTATGTAATAAGGAAGTTGTTGTGTGAACCATTTTTGTAAGCAAAGGTTGATATTATTTGCTTCCTAGTATAAAGCTTGAGGGCATGATCCCTTAAGATTCATTGAGACCCTTTTTGTGAACAAGCATTTTGAATATATGGTTAATGGATTGAACATCATGTCTATAGAGGGAGTAGATATTTGGGACTTGAAAGGATATTTGTTGAAGAATATCATAGGTAGGGACTCTTTATTTTAGCATGAGCCACATTAATAATTTTTCTTTTGGCAGACAACTTAGTTTCCATATTTTTTCCCTCACCAAGGAGGATTTTCCGGCCCTTGTAACCAAGATAGATAACCATATTTCGACGAATACTTCTCAAGTGAGATTTGGGTCTAGATTAGCTGTCCCTTAGAATCATAGAGAGATATATTTGAGAATTTTAGGGTCTTGATGTAACCATCCCACACATTTGCATCTTGTCCTTCAAGTTGTAATTCGAAAAAAGACAACCATGCCTAAGGGTCCATGGGAGGATGGGATAAAAAAATGTGAGAACGAGAAAACTTCCCTACATAAACAATATGACTAATAAAGGGATCTAGAAGATAATGCTTATGTTGAATTCCAATCTAGATATCTCTCCCTAGGACAAAATTTGTACGATTCCCTACCTTCAAACATAGATGATCTCCTATGATTGAGAAATCCTTTACAATACCTTTCCAAACTATAGACATCCCCAATGAGGATTTTTTGGGGGAATGGATCCAGTTCAAATTGGAGAGCAGATTGATGTATTTCTAGGACATGACTTGATCCCAATGGCCTTCCCCCTATGTAAGGTAACAATCACCCTTAGCATCCAGAGCCTTTGCAAAATCAGGTAAGCATTTTAGTCCCCAACCTCCAAAAGATTTCGGCATACTAATAGTATTCCAAGTAGTGAAAGCAAAAGTTATCTTTTCATATTTCTTGAACAAAAGAAAACATAGAGATAATTTTTTTATATTAGTCATAATGCCCAATGGAATCCAAGCTAAAATTTCCCAATATACAGGGATGGCTTCAATGACAAGTTTATAAAGGAAAAGACGTCCAGCTTAGGAAAGCCACATGTTGCTCCATATCCTAATCCTTTTCTCTATTTTTTCTAGAAGCCATGAAAAATCTTGTTTATTATACTTACACAGCTTGAGGATGAATCCCAAGTATTTTAGGCCATATCTTATATTCATCACCCATGAGGATAACATTTATTTAACAATAGGCTTGTCATTTTTAGGTATGAACCATTTGATGATGGAGAATTTTTGGTTATTTATTTCCATGCTCATTGCTTGATAGAAGAGTTCCAATATAGATTTTAGAAGTCGGAGATGAGGAAGGACACCTTCTGAGAAAATCAGTACACCATTCATGAAGAAAAGGTGAGAGAGATATAAGTGTGGAGAAATGGTTACGCCTTTGAAACTACCTATGTGAACTACATCAGAAATCAATCTGCTCGAACCTTCAACCACTAAGATAAAAATTAGAGTGGAGAGGGGACATCCTTTTCTTAGGCCCCTATCTACATGGAAGAAAGGAGAAGCAACCCAATTTATAAGAAGGGCAAAGGAGGACATGTAGATACAATTTATGATCTAGGTGACAAAAGAGTGGGAGAAGCCCAAATTGTTAGGATATTCCGACACATAGGAAATAGTTAAGTATAACTTGGTCTAGTGTAGAGTTAGGTAAAGTGTGTTTCTTTACTATGTGCTTTTATAACTTGCAATCCAACAATCACGATATGTTATAGACATTAAGTGATCTGACGGTTCATTCTATCCTCGGTATTACCGACACTTGATCCATGGCTTAACACCCGATTGGTCCATGATCTCTATTTAAAGAGCATGGAGGGTCATTTGTAGGGTGACCGTTCATGAGAGAAGCTTATGTAAATTTTCTTTCTTTTATTAATAAATTGCTTGACGTGGCCACGTTGGCTCAAGCCGTGGATTGTTTCCCTCTTTGAGGGTTTTAACCACGTCAAGAATATTGGTGTATTGATCTATGATCTATTTGTGAGTGGTGTCCTTTGGTGTTCTATATGAGGAACTTACCCTGTAAATTCCCACACAAATGCATCAATAGGAGTCTAAGATAAATCCAACTAGCCCTATCAAAGGCTTTGGAGAGATAAACTTTGAAAACTAGGGTTTTTTCACGATTTATGAATAGAGTTTAGGGATTCTTGAACCAAACCTATAGCCTCATGAATCTGCCTATCAGATAAGAAACCAATTTGTTTAAGGGATATATCGTTTGAAAGAATTTCCTTTGATCTAAGGGAAATAATCTTTGTCATAATTTTGTATATAGAGTGACAAAGAGTGATGGACCTAAATTGGTCAAAAGAATCAACATTGTCTACTTTTGGAATAAGGGCAATGAAAATGGAATAAAAGGTGTAAAT
The DNA here is from genome assembly GCA_031772625.1 of Pinus tabuliformis. NCBI lineage: Eukaryota > Viridiplantae > Streptophyta > Pinopsida > Pinales > Pinaceae > Pinus > Pinus tabuliformis. The sequence continues at coordinate 427,949,193 of CM062807.1, forward strand.
ATTTGTCCAATAGTCTTGGAATATTCAATAACAAATAGGAAGTCATCTCCTATATAATCAAAGCAATGAGTATAAAATTCAATAGAGAGCCCATCCATCCCAAGAATTTGATCCTTTTGTAAAATGTAGAGAAATATTTCCCATTCAGGCCTAGTGATCTCAACCATTAGGGCCTCATTTTCTTCTTCATATTTGAATCTTGTGAAACACCTCGCCACGAAAATGATTCATTTGATAATGGCTCTTTCTTATTTTTAGAATATGTTTTTGAAATATGATTAACTTTCTTCAACAATGTCATAAAAGGAGGTGGCCATATTACCAGACGAGCCTTTGATCTCCCAAATGGTGTTTATGTTTTTCCTGTGGTTGGCCACATGGTGAAATTTTTATGTGTTATCATCCTTGGCTTGGAGCAAAAGGGCTTGAATTTTCAATCTCCATTCCTTTTCATGATCCAACAAGATCCTCCTTCTTTACCTTTCCAAATCCATAATTTAGGAATATAGGCCATAAAGAATATTTCTAATGGCATTTTGATTTCATAGGGAGAGGAGCTAAGATTAAATGTCAACCAAAGTTTTGGAATTCTCTTAATTTTTATTTTTTTCCCAATTGAGTATCATAGAATTGGATATTTTAAGGTTCCTTTGAAACTAAATAGGGGAGGATTCTCGAGAAGTATGGGAGAAGCATGATCAATTTTCTAAGGAGAGCTATCAGGGAGGGGTCTTTAAGCCAAGAGGGGTTGAATTTAAAGGGACATGGGGATTTGTAGGAAAAGGTTCAAGTTCAAGTAGGGTTAGGACATGATCAAAGTTTCCACCAACATAATTATACTGCTTGATGTTTAGGCTTGTCTTAAGAGGAGCATCTAAGACTAGGAAATCGTCTAAGCACTTGGAAAGCCTAGAGGAGCCAAATCTTTTTTTGGTCCAAGTAGGAAAAATATTAGGAGGGAGGATGTCACACAGACTAAGGTCATCCAGCAGGGAGACTAGGAAGTCTGAGAGAGGATGAGGTTTAGCTGAAGGACCACATAATTCAATTCTTGAGAGTAAATTTTAAGTCCCCACCAATAAGGACTCTACCCAAGCTTAAGACATGTAGTTTTGCAAAGTTCTCCCAAAAATTTCTCCTATTTGCATATGGACCACATACATTTATGAAGAAAAAAGACATGTCAAGTTTTGAAGAGAGGAGGTCTAGATCCAGTTGAAGAGACAAGCATATAGTCTCGCAGGAAAAGGACTTGGAGGGTGTTTTGACCAATGAGTCTCTTGAGCGCTAGTTTTTTTTTTTCCAGGACTGGTTAAACCCCAATGGTTTAATGAGAGAAATTTTGTTTATGACCCAAAATAGGGCCAAATGCTCTAAGTGCCCTTAAAATTGAAGATTGTTTTCTTGATTGAATTTTGAAATTAGCTTCAGGTTGATATTTTGAGAGAAGGGATTTTCTACCCCTGGTGGAGGGGAGACATGGAGGGTCCTTGAATATGCCCAACCCCCACCCAAATAAAAAAATATATCCAAAGATACAGGAGCAGTGGGGAGGGGGAAGAGTGGAAGGAGTGGGGGAGTGAAGGGAAAGGTTTGTGATGAGAGAGGGAGTGGGAATGACTAGAGATGCAAGGGGAAGAGAGAATAAGGGAAGGTAAATGGGAGAGGTGATCCCACTGAGGGGCTTAAGAGACTCTATAGGTGGTCTAGATGAAGAGGATAAAGGGGGGGACCTATATGGAGAGCAATATTCAAGCAACCACTAGAAAGAGTAGGTGATGGAAAGGGGGGGGGGCATCCTAAGGCCTAGAGGGACCTTCCAAAGTAGGCTTTGAACCTTATGATAATTTAACATCGCCAATAGTTGGAGGAGCTGATGATGATACCTTTTTTGGTCTTGAGTGTAGATTGGCGTGCCCAAAAACTAAAGGAAGGTCTACAATTTGCAACTGAGGATCTAGAGGATGTTCAGTGTGAAAACCTTGACCTGCAAGCAGTGACTTTGAAGGATATACCGATGGAGTAATAGAGTAAAGGGTACTTTTCCTGACCCTTTTTTCCCCTTACTTTTCCTGATTTCACAATCCTAGCTGAGGAGGCCATAGGAATGGCATCAACCAAATTTAAATGGAATTGCCTCGTAATCTATGTCTAGATGATAATAATATATTTGGAGATTGTTGAGATGGGTTCAAGAAGTCCCGGGGAGAGGTTTAAACCCACAAGAACGCAGGTGATTACCATATACTTTATTTGTTAGAAAGATAGATCCACCTCATATAAAAACCCTAGGGTATTACCCACATCTTTAAACACACTCTTAGACTAGAATACAGGTGGCATAGTAGGAAGCTAAACCCAGATAGGGACAAGGTCTAATTTTTCTGACCTGACATCGAAGTTTAGAGACCATTTCATCAAAAAATGCCTGCCCGTGAGCCCCAAGACCACTTACCAGTCGTTGTTATTGATGCATATTCCTAAAATGAAGTTTTCCACCCCATCCATCCCTTTATAAGGATCATGCATCGAGGTGCATAACCAAGAAGTGTTTTAAAATTTTGGGTTGTGCACCTCTACAGGACAACAATAGACATGTGTTTTCTAGTGAAGCAGCCAACATTAGAGAACTTTTGAGGTCTAAAATGGGCCTCCTAAGAAAAATGTACAACCAAAATAAACTTTATAAGAACCAATAGGATTCAAGATGATCATGTCAACCATGGGGGATGATTCACCATTTTTGGGGTAAAAAAGTAAAAAGATAAAAAAAATAATAAAATAATAAAACTACTTTTTCAATTTGTATTTTCAACTTATCTCCCTAATGTTTTACTCAAATTTTGAGCGGGAGTACTCGTTGGATGCAAAATTTAATTCCTCATCCAAGGAGTATGCATGTTGCCTACTTTCGATGGACCCTGCTTCATGAAAAATGAGAAATACATGAAAAATGTGAGTGCAATCACATTTTTTCATGTATTTCTCATTTCTTGTGTAGCAGGGTCCATCGAAAGTATGCAACATGGGTACTCTTTGGATGAAGAATCAAATTATGCATCCAACTAGTGTTCCCACTCAAAATTTGAGTAAACCCATAGGGAGATAAGTTGAAAATATGAGTTGAAAAAGGAGTTTTCTCTTTTTTATCTCTAAAATTTGATGATGCAATCTAATATTATTTTATTATTTCCACTATTACTTTATAAGTTCCTTAGAAGGCCCATTTTAGACTTCAAAATTCCCCTAATGCAACCATCGAATTTTCCATTTTGTGAATATTGTTGAGATAGATGTCTTTCCCAAGAACCAGGGATGGATTTTCTAACCTCCATTTGACACATTTATAGTCGTGATTTTGAGGGTGGCTAGAGGGCCCAGAAGGAAAAATATCGCTACATGAAACTGCCTCTATGCATTTTTGGTGTGAGGAAACAATTGAGGAAGTCAAAATATGGAAAGGGTATGGCATTGATGCCTAGTGTTTGAAGTCCACCAAATCTAGAAAGAGTCTTAAATTAGGAAAGTCTAATGGTGATCGCGGTAAAGAAGGGGATGCTAAGGGAGTCATGGGATGTAGGGAGAAATCAATGAGTGAGGGGAAAAATGGGAAAATGGGTGAAAATATTTTCACTAGTATTATTCTAACATCCCCGTCTTCTACCCCTTCTTATTGTAATGATGATTATATTTGTAATGCCAACATGGAAGGACCATGATGGGTTGGACCTCTGATTAAACATATAATAATAATTATTAATCAATTAACAAAACTGAAGTTTGGACAACCTTACAGATCCTTGGCCTAGGGGGAAACTTGCTTTCTCACATATCCTTACCTAAATTTGGTTTAATGACTTAATCCTACTTGCTCACTTGTCTTACTTGAAAAGCCATGATCCATATCAACCAATTAAATCTTGAGGTTTCTCGAATACTTTGTGGTTCAGTTATCAGATAGGTTTTATGCGATGTGACTCGGCATGAATTGAGGTAGGCATAGCTCATTATCAAGCACTACAAAAATGAAAAATTGGAATGACACCATCACATAAAGAGGGAAGGGGTGTCATAACAGATGAGACCACCTCCTTATAGGTAAAGGGACGAGATTGGATTGGTTGGGATAAAAGGGTCATTCCAATCACAAATCGAGAGGGGATTTGTTTAGCCTCTCGCTTGCAGATCACGAGAGGAGAATGAATTGAAAATCAAGTCGGGCTCTAGTAACCGCAGGAGAAGAGAGAAAGAAGGTGCATTGGATGTTATAAGATTGGGAGAAGAGAGAAAGAAGGTGCATTGGATGTTATAAGATTGGGAGAAGTCATCCTGAGCTAGGTCATATTCCCCTATTTTCTAATGAATTACCACTAAACTCATGTCCTGCTTTTCATGACCTAGTTAATCACTTGTGTGGTTATGTCTTATAGCCATTGAATTCTTTATTTTCATCTATGTATCATGTGTGGACTTTAATGAGTGAATAGGCCATTGATTTTTTGATATTGAGTTGGTGAAGCATTGTAATAGTGGACTCCATCTCCCGAGATCATGTTTAACCCTTTAGTGTGAACCATTTCCATGTGAAAGCATTTCCCTCGGACCTTGGATCCGGCTCACGGGTGGTTAATTGCAAGAAAGGTTGCAGTGTAGCTAGCCTATGGTTGGATGGAGAGTGGAAGTCCCTCTAGTTTCCAACTAAATAAATATACATATATAAGTATATCCATTTATGCATATGCTTCGCTGTCAATAAAGAATGATGATGTTATGTGTGATATCAATGAATGTATCAATATTGTTAATGAAGGAATATGTATTCTCGTGTAATTGCAATGAGATGGTTTCCTAATTGTTCTCATGGTTATGAGGGTTGGGAGGACTATATACATATTGATATTGTATTATGTCCATAGTTATTTTCATTTATCAAATGAATTCTTGCTATGCATGGTTAACTATCACAATGTGCAGATTTCTAGTTTGGAATGTACATTAATGTTTAAATGATTAAGACTGTGAACGTCTTGCACTATAATATATGTCTTACCAGTAGATCTAATGGGATCTTCCCAAGAGCCATTATGTGGTTACTATAGTACCACTATGTTGGAAGCTACAGAGTGGCATAACCATGGTTTGACTCACTTTGTGCCTAATGCTAGTAATTATGACAACCTTATTATGCATAGCCTGGTTATGAATGGTGTTTAGAGTGTTAGGTGAATGAAGAGTTCATTTTGCAGATATTTGTGTTGCAAGCCTATAATTGTGATTGGGACGAATGAGCCTTGATAATTTTGTAAAGGAAACTAGAAAATTACAAGGCAAAAGGCACTAAATTAATCACTGATATTACCACTAATCCTAAGATTAATCACCTAACAAGTGTGATCAGCATTAACATTGTGCCGCACCAAGTGCTAAGAGCACCATCTTTGGATTTGACATGGAGTTGAAAGAAGGCGTGGATTTTGATGGGAATGTGGGATGAAAATTTTCCCATTACCTAACGTGGATAATTCATGTCGTGTCGTTCCAAGTGGCCAGGAGGCATTTGTGGAATTGGGCACAGTCAACATCAAACATAGGTCAAGAATATGTTTGTCACCTACTATCAAGGTTTTTGTCACGCCGCATAGTTGTGGAATGATTTATTCAAGTACGGGTGTGTTTGCATTGTTGACAAAGGGTAAGACAAAATTCCTTCCCCGTCCATGAATGGGAAAAAAATGATTTGCACAGAGTACCAAGACCAGTGGGACCAATGGCATGGGTTTAGGTGGAAGATGCCATGTAGTTTGGGTACTGCCATGTGGAACTCTAGATGATGTGTACATATGACATGGCACACAGTCAACATGACACATGGAAGGAAGAATTTTCCTCTTTAGATGGCCAAGAGGGTCAGTTTTGGATGACACGTGGCACCCTCTAAGGATGACAGGTGGCACCCTCTAAGGATGCCACATGGTAGAGTGACAACACCATGATGTGAGAAAACAACAAGGGATATAGATGACATGGATAGGTCGATGACATGGTGTGGCATGTGGTAGGTGGAATGTGACGCCATATGGCCCTGATGTGATATGTGGCACCAACATGGAGTTGATGTGGTTGGGGCCATGTCATCACGCATTTTTGACCACCATCAATGTTTGGCAGTGTATTGCGTTGGGAGGCACTCTACAACCCAGTATGGGAGAAATGTTGTCATGTAACGTTACATTTAAAAAGAGTAAAATAATAATCTAAATTGACAAATTAAAAATAGTAATAACAAAAGGAATTATTGTCGGCCATAATTAAAATACCTCAATTTGCACCTTAATTTTATATAACTTTATATAGAGATATAAAGTAACCAAAAGTTAAAAAAAAAAAAATACCTTTTAGTCTGAGGAAGAAATGTAATTTCTTCACTACTTAATATGGATATGAGTAAAAAAATTAATTTACTTTTACTACGAGGAAGAAATGCAATTTCTTCACTACTTAATATGGTGATGACATGAAGTAGTATTATTGATATTACATGATGTGCAATTCATTATACCTTGTTTACATGTGATTATTTGAAACAAAAAAAAAAATATGTTATTGTCAACCATAAGTAAAATATTTCAATGTCCATATTAAATAACATAATTTTACCTCTACTTTAAATAGAGAAAAATAAAGTAATTTAAATTAAAACTTTTCTTATATTTTCACTTTCCATAACTAGGTAGATGTGTAATTTATTTTGTTTCTAATATGGAGTTCATATACAAGACTTTAAAAATATCAATAACAAATAAAATTTAATGTAGGTTATGAATAAAATATTTCAATAGGGAGGTTGAGAAAAATATTTTAACATGAAACATATAGAGAGAGAAAGATTGATATAATTCCTATTCCATTAATAACTGCTTTATAATTCAATATATGAGGGATATTTGTAATTCTTTCAATGCTTAATATGGATTTGATATGTAATATTTTATAAAATATTGATAGTAAAAATAATTAAATGTATGCATACAAGAAAAAAATATGAGAGAGCATGTTTTAACATTTTAATGTGGAAAACGCGAATTATAAATAAAATATTTCAATGTCAACTACATATATATTATACCAACCTAGATCCATCTTAACTCTAGATCTACCAAGTGTCAAGAGGGGTCAAATCTCTTTTCACTCCGAAAGATGTTTTCATTTCAAAATATTTGATCCTTCATGATGCTTGGTAGATCTAGAGTTAATATGGACCTAGTTGTAGTAGGAGCCATGGTATATGGAAGCAACGAAAGGAGAAACTTCCCTGGTAATTAATGTGGAAAATTGTTGTCATGTTGTGGAGGTTAAAAAGGGTATTTCCCAAGGATGGCACGATTACAGTGGGCGCATTGACGTGGTGGAGCCACGTTGGTTTATGGGTGACGTGGAAGAGTTGTGTATTCCACTTGGTAGTGCCATGTGCCAGGATTGAAAGGGCCCAATTGTAACCACCCTCCTCCCACATTTACCCAAGTTAACCGGTCCGTTGGGGTAAACATATGAAGAGAGGGTACTATGATGTGATTCAACTCCCCATGTATATTTAAGGAAGTGGAACCGACAAAACACAAACAATCTAACCTCCTACATATGCTACAGAACCTCCAGGAGCCAACCAAACCTTCCAACTGACCAACCCCTGAGACAACTTTACATTTCACTTATCTGGACCCCCATCCACTCCCATGACAAGCCATGCATGCGATTGAGGCCTTCCAGTCGCAATAAGGAATGCCAAATATTGTGGACTTTTTCATCGAGTTCTGAGCTAGCGGCCCCGGATTCTGTGCCACTTTTTCAGGGCCAAGGCTTAGGCTACTGCCCAGAATTTCATGAAAACTTTAGAAATGGTAAATAACTTTGAAACATGATTACTAATGAAAACATTTTATCAATGGTTTTCTAGAACCCTACTATCCATGACAAAAATTTCATCAAACATGTCACAAATATGTAATCTACAAGTCATAACAGTAGATTTGAGCATGGGGGTCTCATACTTATCTGAGAATCGTTACGAAGCATTGATGCCTTATCACAATAGTTTCAATATCATCTATTAGGTCATATATTCATTGTTAATTCTTTTACTAATAAAAACATGACGAGATCCATACATCAAGTATGTCATAAAACATCCTCTTAACCATCATATATTCAATAGAAATGACAAAGATATAACAGCCATAAAAACCACATATGAACAAGTATATTTACCCATCAAATACAAGAGGAAAGAATCTCTTATTCACATATGCAAAATGCAACCAGGTATGGGACTTCCACGTACCACTTGACCATAGATTGGCTAAACCAAATATTTCTTTCAGTCAATCACCCTCGTGCCATATTCCAAGCATGAATGTGGGATATCATGAAACAAATAAAAAAAAACCAAACCAGGGATTCCAGAGGCAAAACTACCTCAACCCTCAACCAGTGATTCCACCTCACGATCAAACATCACTAACCATTACCAAATCAGTCTCTACCCAAGATGTCTAGGACTCCAGAGCATTTGTTCAAGCTAGTGCTTCCAGGACTAGTAACTCAACCCACACCCACTGCCAGGATTCTAGATCATTTTCCAAACTAGGGCTTCCAGGACTAGTAGCTCAACCCACCAAGGGATTCCATAGCTTTTTTCCAACCAAGGCTTCCAGGACTAGTAACTCAACCCAAGCTATTATAGGGCTTCTAGAGTGTTTGTCCAACCAAGGATTCTAGCAACTAGTAACTCAACCCGCAACCATAAGGAACATGAGAACCGACTAGAATACTAAAGGAAAGACACCTACAAAACCATGACTATACAGGAAATGACAAGGCTACGCAAATCCACCGTCAATCCAGGAAATCCTCCATGTCAATCACAAGTCATAACCAAGAAACCACATGCATGTGCTATGCATTCCAAAACTAGCAAGGAAATCATACATGCAACTCTATACCTGCAAGCAGAACCCGTTGTAGCATAAGATCCCAATGTCCTCTTCCGCTTTCTTGATATTCCTTTTCCTTCTTTCTCCAAATCCAAAGTATGCCACATTCCTCCAAGAGTGCTCCAGGAAAACTCTAAGTGTACAAGAGTATGAGAGAGAGAGTAGAAAATTAGAGCTCCAAAACTGAATTGACAAAAATCCATACTGAAAAAAGCTATGAATTGATCCTCATAAGCCCTTTTATCATTGAGGCCCCTATTTTATTAATTTTCCTTCATTTTTCCTTCAATTTCCCTCTCATGCAAACTTGTGACCTTTCACCTTCCTTTTCTCCTATTTTCCATTTTTTCATTAATAAAATGCCAATTAATGCCTCATGCATTTCCAAAACCTTTTTTATTGCCTCTGCCAATTTCCTTAGCTATAAAAAACTAAATGAACACCCATTATGATGTTTTTCCCACCTTTCAACTTGGAATACGTGTCCCATGACCTTGGTCTTATATTTATTTTTTTACATGAATTTTTAACCAGGGCTATTACAGAACCTTCCCCCTTGGAGGAACACCATCCTCAGTGTTCAATGACACCTACAACCAAAAAAATCAATGAAAACCAAAACATATTGCCCATGGAGATTTATAACATAGCTCGTTGCAGTATTTACAATGACATCTTGCTAAAATCATGACAAACATAACGTTCACTAGAGCTTTATAAAACAACTCATTACGATATTTACAATAACATCCACATATACACTCATGCACTTTTGCTCAACCAAAAATAATCATATTGTCTATGGAGCTTTATAAATCCGAATCAATACAGTATTTACAATAATATACACATATATACATATGCACATTGTCTCAACCAGCAAATAAAAGGATACGATTCATGTATATGCAAACAAGGGAATCCAGGGGCTCACACCTCCACCCTCAAAGTAGTACCAGGATTCACCTCCTTCTTGGGAAGTCCAGAATCCACTACCAAAGTCAAAATTGCATCCAATGTCCAATGCCACAATCCTAGACCACTTGTCCTCTCAATGAACAGTTACCAACTCATTGTTCCAAGGCACACTCCCAATGTGCATCTGATTCCATCTGGAAATGCTAATGACCAAAAAAAATCCATCCCCGACCTTCCCTTCTCTACTACACAATCCCTTGGGAAATTTGGTCACTCCCTTCCTTGCAGTCACACACCTTCCATGTTCGGCAAGCATCCCCTTCTCTGCTACATAGTTCCTCAAGCGACCCCTCTATTAGCGCCTAGATTTACCTCAGGCTGAAAAGGTAGGATCCAGGGCCAACATCAAACCACGCTCAGCCTGGTAGCTAGCCCTACCAGGTCAGGAGAGAGCTCTCTCCGGGTCAATCTCAGCAAAAGATAATCGATGGGGCTTGAGATGACAGAAATAAAAACTAATTTTAGGCTAGGTATGAAGTGCAAGGATTTGATTTGAGTTTTTGGGGATTTTGTTGGAATCAAGGGAAAGGCAGATTTTGGGGTGCGGGGATTGAGGCTCAGTTCTGTAGAGATCTCAATGGGGCAAGGTAGGTAATTGTTTTGGCACTTAAATTTCAGTGAGATGGAAGGAAAAGACAGGTGAGGGGTTGAAGAGGGCAAGGGCAATCGTGGATCCTCTTCAAACAGCTGAAAACATCAAACAACTAAAGCAAACTTCAAGTAGAGCATTGCACTTTCAATGAATTATACTTACACTCTTGTTTGTTTAGTTCAGAAGAAATAAGATAGATGATGGCATACATAAACAAAATTCACAATTAAAAAGAGAAGCATTGTACCGATACAAATTTCCACATGAATCCCAAAGAGTGCTGCAAATCCTGGTCTCAATTCCTTAGCCAAAATACTGAAAATGAATGTACAATGAAGCTCAAGGCTTTCTCAAGAGTCCAACCATGCTAATGACTGAAAAACAACATAATATAGACAAACATAGCTCATCCTAGCCTCTAGGGGTCGAGCTCATGAGTTTAGGAGCTGATCCAACTGATTCTAAACTGAGAACTAGAAACTAGGCAAGATAACAGCCTGCCTCTAAAAACAAGGGAACTGATTCATTCAGTTTCAAACAACCTCTAAACTGATGAATCTACCTCTACAAGTGAAAATACAACATATTTACATCATAATCCATCAATGTTCATCAAATTACATCATAAATTTTCCATTAGGAAAGTGAAAAAGTCAAACTAGGCGAAGCTCGGCGAAAAACAAAGCAAAACTTGGTCAAACTGGCAATTTTTCCTCTATGCGCCGCACCTGATTCTCTATGCGTAGCGCCTATTTGGACCCACTTTTGGAGGTCTTCCTGATGTCCAAGTGAGCTCCAGGTGTGCTTGCTGGAAAGGTCTGCCTGTCTACTTTCCAACCCAAGCATATTTTTTCAATTTGGCCTCCATTTGCCCCTCCAAAAGTCCATTCTCCCAACACTGCTTCCGGTGTGTCAAAATAGGGGCAGTGAGGTCATTTTTTGAGTGTTTTTTCACCTTTTGAGGGCTCAAAACCTGCCCAAATTTCTTGGCCATAGGTAGGCAAGCATAACTTTTCATGAAAAATCCATAAATGAAAAGTTTTTGTGATTTAGATCCCTCTAGCAAAAGCGAGCGCCACGTGGCGCGGCGCATAGGGAGGAAAACTCTGTTTTTTTGTGCCAAAAATTTACAAAAATGCAAAAATTGCTCCAAATTTCTTGAAATTTGGGCTAAGTCTTCTCTATCAAGTGCTGTGATGGGCCAAGGAAGCCTCAGCCAAGATTTGAAGTCCTTCATCCTCTTTTTGCCTCCTTGACGCTCTCTTCAACTTTGCTTTCAAATTTCTGATTCTCGCTTGGCACACCAAGTTCCGGGACAAGTAATGATATGACAAGTTTCTAAGCATATTCTTCTCATTTATTTCCTTCTCCAGCTTCCTCTCCAAGTGGATATTGACTCTTTCGAGCCATGACTCCCTATCGGCATTGATCTCTTGCTCCAAGGAAGTGAACTCCACTCTCCTCCTTCGGGCAGCTTGGCGATTTTGCCGAATGTTTTGTAACTCCATCACCACCTGCTGGTCCTCAAGCTGCTTGTTCCTCTGCTCTAGGTACTGTATAGTCCATTGGGCTCTATCCAAGTTGGTGGAAAAGGCATCAATGTTCGCCTGCTGCTCCTTGATGATCTCTCTAAGGTTTGCACTTTGTGGGCCCATGTCAATATCATCACCCTCAATGAGGATGAAACCAGTCTCTCGGTTACCTGATGGTCCTTCCTCCTGTAGAGGCCTCTTGACTCAGTCCTGAACCTGCTGTGATAATGGAGGAAGCGAGGCCCCTTCCACCCCAGGTGGAGATAACACTCGCTTCGCTGCTGCAAACAACCGTCTAGTGCCTCTCTGATAAGACATGAACACCGGCACACTAGCGGTCTCATGGCCTTGCTGATAAGAAGGTCCACCTGTCTCATGCCCTGTAAACCAAGCTGATGAACGACCGCAATTTTGATGAGAGCAGAATGATAAAGACTATTGAACTGCTGCTGAGGGGTCTTGTGCTGCACAAGAGTGGTCATCTTCTCTATGTTTCGGCATATGAAATAAGGAATGTTCATCATCCGCACCCAAGTAAAATGCATCAGCAGCCTGATGTGATAAGCATACAAGCGGGAGAACCGGCCCTCACTAGTGAAATAATTCATGATGAGTTTCATTAAAGGAGCATACTCATCCTTGAGGAACCGAAAAGGAAACACTCTCTTGAGCTGTCTCAAAAAACTAGGTTTGATGTACGGTTCATAGTGCTGCCGGTCAATTTTTTGCCTCTTGTTCCATGGTTCTCCAATGTTTGGTATGCCGGTTGCCAATGAAATGGTTTCTGGTGTTAATGTGAAAGTAACACCAACAAGAGTGACTTGATCACCATGTAAGTGCAACACAAATAAGCGGGCCAACTCATGATGAAACTGAACATTAGCAACCTTCTCACAAAATTCATAACATGACTGATGCTGGAAACAAAAAATGGCAAGAGGCCAGGCCTGCAACTCGACAAGAGTGGTAGGTTCTTCTCTAATATGTCTGCCACCTCAATGAGGCCTCCTGGGTGCATGTCCCTCCGTGGGTGAGTCACTTTGGGTCTCTTCTTCATAATCATATGAAGGATCAGATGCCATAACTGTTGGTAGACAAATTGGCTTGGAGAAATAGGTGCTGATGTGTCAAACTATGGTGGACTGTTTTTGGTGATGTGCTTGACCTCTGCCACCAAGGGAAAACAGTGAAACAAGGGACTGTTAGGAGAGGGGAAAAATAGTGGGAAATTTTTGGACTGTTGGGATAGACTTAGTTAGGGAAATATGGGGATTAGGTTTTGGGGTTTACATTTGGAAATTTGGGAAAGGGAATTTGGGATAGGGAATTAATGAACTTATGGGGGTAGGGGAACTTAGGGAATGATGAAATCAAAGGACAAATGAGATGAGGGAGTGAACTTGGTGACAAAACAATGAATTGAAACCCTAGCAGCAAGTTTCTTTGAGGTATTTTAAAAGGTAGGGTTTGATTGTTTTACACAAGCACCATGAAACACACACCATCAACAACCATTAATCTTGGATGAAAAACCATGAATGAAGTTCAACCTACTTGTATCGATGCGTTTTGGGCGATTTTGGAGCGAATTTGGTAATTTTCGGGCTTCCTGGCTGTATGCGCCATGAAGCACGCCCAATGCGCCACGCCCCACCTATGCGTCGCGCCCGTGTTAAAATGAACTGAGTGCTAAGGCCCAATGCGCCGCACCGGCTGTATGCGCCGCGCCTCCTACCCAGTGCACCGCGCCGGTAATCTTATAGCGATTTTCACCCAATTTCTCACTTGCTCACCAAATTTGCTCTATCTTGCTTCTCTTTTGCAAATGAGCTTATCAAATGAAGGAATAGCTTATAAACCAAGAGCTTTTGAAATTTTGGCTCATGAAACCCACTTTTATAATGTTTTGGATTTGACTTTATCTTTAAACTCTATTTTTGGACTTTTTCACTGCTTTTTCACTTTGTGATGAATTTAATGACCTGAGCTTGCTTGTTTTTGCAGGTGTTGGAGCTTCTAGGCTAAGGAAAGAAACCAGGATGCAGATGAATAAATTTACAGTGAGGATAACAAAATTTTCATGATTTTTTTAACAATTAAAGCTAAATACTCTGTTTTTTCCTCAAAACAGAGTTTTGAGGAAAAACACATTTTCGAACATTTGGCGATTCAATTTATTGATGTTGAAACCTCCTCATGGCCTGCTGGCAATTATTGAACACTTTGACACCTCTTTTGACGAAACCCTAATGAAACCCTAGACCTAACTGACCATGAAACCCTAGAGACAATCTTTGCAATTTTCAGGATAAAAAAGGAGACTATATATGTGTTTTATGAGCAAATCTGTGCCAGCAGGTAAATAACATGAGGGAAACTGAAGGAATACCACTACCGTCAGATGATCTATGTGCCTAATGGAATGAAAATGACTGAGCGGGACACCTAATATGAAATGCAACAAGAGGATTTGATCTCTGACGGAGGGATGACAATACCGACTCTAACACCCTCCCTAGCAAGGTTTCCAAGCATCGGAAGTCCAAAAACCAAGGCATGTCCCTACCTCAAAACCATCATATTAGTCATAGCATGCTCATGGAAATCAATGATCACTATTGGGTACTAGTGTCCCACAATGACCCTGCTCTTGAAGTGATTTACCAACGTACTTTTTCATATTCCAATTCCTTTCACTGATGCTGCAAATTCTTACAGTTAGTTTGAACCACCCAACTGGGAATTTTCATGCTTTCCTGTACCAAGCACATAACTGCCATTAGATTTAAAAAAATTTGAAATAAATTCACATCATACCTCATTGGTAGCTTGCCAATAAGGTACACTTGTAATTTTGTTCACTTCCTGTCACAACAAATCAAACTAGCTCTTGACCAAATCATCATGTATAAACATATCACATCCAGTTAGCTCAAAACACAACCATCATAGATCAAAATCATGAATCACATGCAATCATCATAAACCAAAATCATAGATCACATGTAACCATCATAAATCAAAATCATAGATCACATGCATAATAAAACTAAAATAAAATATTGATACTTATCCTTTAATCGGTCCTTTGCTTCTACCTTTGTCCTTTGTCCTTTTGTGCACACACCGAATTGGTTTCCGCACCCGACAAGCACCTAGTGCCTTTTTCTTTTCTTCAATCACATACACATACACAATGTACATCACAACACATACATCGACACACAATGTACGACACCACACAATACATAAACCTACACCTGATATACAACACAACACGTACACCTACACCATGTGTACAACACAACACAATACATACTCCTACATCTGGTGTACAACACAATACACATACGTACATATATTACAACAAAATGAATACACATGTCATGATGCCACGACTACACAATGAACATGTAAGTTGTATCGCATGTACACAACACATCATGTACAACATGCACACAATACCCCATGTACACCAGTACCACATGTACAACATGTACACAGTACCACATGTACACAACACCACCTGCACAATGTGTACACAACATAACATGTGCAAGACACCACCTGCACCAACATGTACAGAACGCCACATGTACACTGCACCACCTGTACAACGTGTATACAACACTACATGCAAGACATGTGCACGACACCACATGTACACAACACCACATGCACGACATGTACACAACACCACCTGCATACAGTACCACATGTACAACATGTACACAACAACACATACACACAGCACCACTTGTACAATCATGCACACAACACCATATGTACATAGCACCACATGTACAACCTACACACGACACCATATGTACATATTATTGCATACACAACATGTACATAGCACCATATGTACACAGCATCGCATATCCAACATGCGCACAACACCATACGCACACAACACCGCATATCCAATATGCATACAATACAATATGTACACAACACTGCATATCCAACATGTACATAGCACCATCTATACCCGACACTACATATGCAATATACACAATACATCATATATACAACAGGCACACAACATCATATGTACACAATACTACATATGCTACATGTACACAACACCAGTACTGCACATCATAATACCACACTGTCCTTACCAAGAAACTTTGCTTATAGTGTCATTCCACCATCCATGCTTGCCCCAACATGTCACAGATCACACTGCTTTCATCCCACTGATGTATCCCTCAACATTACCTGCCATAACATATACATAGTATAATCACATAATATAAATTCATATCCACATGATACTGACCTCATAGATTTGTCAGGGCTACTCTTCCCACTTGATTCCTCATAAGACTAGGAACCTCTTCATGCCATTCACCTGCATAAGCAATCATTCCTCCACAAGAATGATCCCTGACGACCCTGTCAAAAAATGACATACATACATACATACATATAAACATTAGCATAAAACAATCATGATCTTTGATGACCTTGCCAAACAACGACATACATTAATACATATATACATATAGAGACATCAACATAATCATGATTACAACATAATTTCCAAATATCATAAGGTCAAGGTTAAGAGAACTCCCTTTATCCATGCAACGCATGCACAACATTGAGAACAACAATCCCCAACATAGCCAAGGCATCTGACGCCTCAAATCCATTTACTTTACCTTTCCTGATTACCTTTCTCATGATTGTCCTACCATCATCCATTTACCTCAATGGACCCAACCAATCCAACTAGTTGTCATACTCTTGCCTTCAAATGCCCTTATACATGCACCGAGCTTCATCTGGGTCTTACATTACCTGTCGGGTACCACACAAATCTCTCCGAGCTCCATTAACTTTCCTCCTTCCCTAACCAATCCCAAGACTCAAAACATAAAAGGTAAGAACAAGAATAAAACAAGAATAAAACCATGGAAAACCAATAGAAATATGACACCACAAATAAAGCGATATGGCCATACACTAGACATAAACAAAATTGTAAATCAAGTGCAAGAAAATCACCAAAACACTGAAAGCACAAGACTAGCAACAAACACCATGACTCAATTCCCCATGGGTTCCCAATGCTTCCAAGGGAAAGCTCAACCCAATCGTTCTTCAATATTTCATGGAAGTCTCTTTTGCCATGCAATCCCCTGCAGCATACTGCCATAAACACACAATTGTCAATGTATAAATAAACATAACGATATACTGGTTACCTTACCTTATTGTACCCAACACGTTGACCTGTAATTGAACTCGTACATATGTCATATCTTAAGGGACTCAATTCCCTTGATGAATCCAGCGATAACTGAAAACCAGTCGTTATACTTGTCAAATACATGTTTAGGAATATAACATATATCCACATAATGTCAGACAAAATCTAGGTTTCCAAACATAGCCAAAGGAATTCTCATTCATTTTGAATTGCGGTTTCCAAACATAGCCAACGGAATTCTCACCCAATTCATTTCTTTTAACCTTGCCTTACAACAATTGAATCTTATTGTGTACTATCACATCACCCAACTGTTAGTTATATAAAAAAATCAACTCTTACCTTATCATGCTATTACCAAGCATGTTTCCCTATAGTTGTTCACACATGTCAATCATATGTTCCAAATATCAAGACATCATGTCTATTAATTATCTTTTACCAAGACTAACAACCATGCCAAAATCAACATTCAACTTATCATAATACTAGAACTAGAACTCACTTATACTCAAGTACATATTAGTTGTCTCAACACATAATGTTTTAGTGCAACCATCTTAAAAATTGATCATTCCTTCATGCAATCTTACAGACACATACTCATATCATGCAATTAATCAAACATTCAAACAAACTATAAACGTACCATGTTAGATAAATCAACTAGACGACATAATCAAACACTCAAACACCAAATATATGACATAATCAAACTCATACCTCAATGTATCTCAAGGGAGGCTATCACATCTGCACAAGTCAGTCCAAATTAGTGCGACACAATATCACAATTATATCGACTCATACCTAAGTATCATAACCACAATCATATGCATATACCAATCCATATTAGCGCGATACATATAACATCAAGATCCTAAGTACAATGATCATAACCATCATGCATATGAACACAATACATATAACAAAAAGTTCCTATTCTTCATGACTAACCGACGCATGTACATATGATCACATCGATTAACTAACATCTATAATACATGTAACCGCAAAAACCATAGACTGACAGACATGTACATAACCCTAATGCTTATAACAACCATTAACCAACATACCTGCATACCCACCATAAAAACATGTATGACGATCTTCTCTTACCCCAAGGTCCAGTGCTGCAACCTCGCTTTGATGATCTGCATCTCCTGCTCTATCTCAGCCAACACATTAGCATCATAAACACCAACATCATCATGATGACACAAACTAAATACGATGACCTCACAATTCATGTTTGACCTACTATACATGCATAACTATAACCATGACATTGCATGCATAACAACATATAGACACTGACATGCATAAAAAATGCATATACAAATGACATGCATTCATGATGAACACATACCAACAGCAACATCATCAACTTCTACATGACAACACAATTGCAACAATGACCATCACCATGCATACACATCAAGCACATATACAACCTGCATGCATGCATGCCAAACAAATTCCGCCCATCTAGTCCAAATGTTGAACCATGCTCTTATACAACTATGAAACACCCCCCTCCCACATTTACCCAAGTTAACTGGTCTGCTATGGTAAACAAGTGATGAGAGGCTACTATGATGTGATTCAAATACCTAGGTACAGTTAAGGAAATGGAACCGACTAAATAAAACCATTCTCACCTTCCACACATGCTACCGAACCTTCATGAGCCAACCAACCCTTCCAAGTGACCAACCCCTGAGACAACTTGACTTTTCACTGATCTAGACCCTCATCCGCTCCCATGACAAGCCATGCATGTGACTGAGGCCTTCCAATCGTTCCCACAACAAGGCATGCCAACAACTATGGACTTGTTCAGCTAGTTTTGAGCCAGCGACCTTGTACTCTAAGCCACTTTTTCAGGGCTAGGTCTCAAGCCACTGCCCATAACTTCATGAAACTCCCAAAAATGATAGACAACACTGAAATAAGGCTATTAATGCAATCATTGATACAAATAATTGATCTGGCCCCTACTAGCCATGACAGGCATTTCGTCAAACATGTCGCAAATATGCAATCTACATGTCATAACAACATATATGAGCATAGGGGTGTCATACTTATCTGAGAATCGTTAAGAAACATTGATGCCTTATCACAATAGTTGTAATATCATCTATTAGGTCATATATTCATTATTCATTCATTTTCTAATCAAAACATGACGAGAGCCATACATCAAGTCTGTCATAAAGCATCCTCTTAACCAGCATATATTCAACATAAATGACAAAGATATAACAGCCATAAAAACCACATATGAACAAGTATATTTACCCATCAAATACAAGAGGAAAGAATCTCTTATTAACATATGAAAATTGCAACTAGGTCTAGGACTTCAACGTACCACTCGACCATAGATTGGCTAAGCCAAATCTTTATTTCAACCAATCACCATCGTGCCATATTCCAAGCATGAATGTGGGATCTCATGAAAGAAAAACACAACCAAACCAGGGCTTCCAGAGGAAAAACTACCTCAACCCTCAACCCTCAACCAGTGATTCCACCTCACGGTCGGACATCACTAACCATCACCAGATTGGTCTCCACCCAAGCATACCCACCATAAAAACCTATATGACGATCTACTCTTACCCTGAGGTCCAATTTTTCAACCTCGCTTTGATGATCTACATCTCTTGATCTATCTCAGCCAACACATTAGCAATGTAACAACCAAAAACATCATGACGACAAAAACAACATACAGTCACCTCACAATGCATGTTTGACCTACTATACATGCATAACTATAACAATGACAATGCATGCATAACAACATATATACACTGACATGCATAACAAATGCATATACAACCGACATGCATTCATGACAAACACATCCCAAAAACAACATCATCAACTTCTACATGACAACACAATTGCAACAATGACTATCACCATGCATACACATCAAGCACATATACAACCTACATGCATGCATGACAAATAGATTTCACCCATCCAATCCAAGTGTTGAACCATGCTCTGATACCACTCTGTAACTACCCTCCTCCCACATTTACCCAAGTTAATCAGTTCACTGGGGTAAACATGTGAGGAGAGGCTACTATGATGTGATCCAACTCCCCATGTACAGTTAAGGAAGTGGAATCGACAAAACACAACCAATCTGACCTCTTACATATGCTACAGGTCCTCTAAGAGCCAACCAACCCTTCCAGGTGACCAACCCCTAAGACAAATTTACATTTCACTGATTTGGATCCCCATCCACTCCCATGACAAACCATGCATGTGACTAAGGCCTTCCATTTTCTCCCACAACAAGACATGCCAACAACTTTGGACTTTTTCAGCTAGTTCTTAGCCAGCGACCCCGAATTCTGTGCCACTTTTCCAGGGCCAAGACTGAGGCTACTACCCAGAACTTCATGAAAACTTCAAAAATGATAAATAACATTGAAACAATATTACTAATGAAAGAATTTTATCAATGGATTGACTGCACCCCTTCTATACATGACAAGTATTTCGTTAAACATATCACAAATATGCAATCTACAGGTCATAACAACAAATTTGAGCATAAGGGTCTCATACTTATTTGAGAATCATTAAGAAGCATTGATGCCTTATCACAATAGCTACAATATTATCTATTAGGTCATATATTCATTGTTCATTCATTTCTAATCAAAACATGATGAGAGCCATACATCAAGTCTGTCATAAAACATCCTCTTAACCAGCATATATTCAATAGAAATGACAAAGATATAACAACAATAAAAGCCACATATGAACAAGTATATTTACCCATCAAATACAAGAGGAAATAAGCTCTTATTAGCATATGAAAAATGCAACCAGGTTTGGGACTCCACATACCACCCGACCATAGATTGGCTGAACCAAATATTTCATTCAGTCTGAATCATCCTTGTACCATATTCCAAGCATGAATGTGGTATCTCATGAAACAAATCAAACAAAACCAAATTAGGGATTATGGAGGCCAAACTACCTCAACCCTCAAACAGTGATTCCACCTCACGGTTGGGCATCACTAACCATCACCAAATCAGACTCTACCCAAGTTGTCCAAGGCTCGAGAGCGTTTGTTCCAACTAGGGTTTCTATGACTAGTAACTAAACCCACAGTTGTTGTTGGGCTTCAAGAGAATTTTTCCAACCAATGCTTCCAGTACTAGTAACTCAACCCACCAAGGGCTTCCAAAGCGTTTTTCCAACCAAGGTTTTCAGGACTAGTAACTCAACCCAAGTTGTTATAGGGCTTCAAGAGCGTTTATCCAACCAAGGCTTCCAGGAACTAGTAATTCAACCCACAACCATAAGTAACATGAGAACCAACTAGAAAACAAAAGGAAAGACACCCACAACACCATGGTTATCTAGGAAATGGAAAGCCTAAGCAAATCCACCATCAATCCAGGCAATCCTCCATGCCAATGATAGGTCATAACCAAGAAACCACATCCATGTGCCATGCATGCCAAAACTAGCAAGGAAATCATACATGCAAATTGGTACTTGCAAGTAGAACCCATTGTAGTTGTTGATCGAAATGTCCTCTTGCGCTTTCCTGCTCTTCCTTTGACTTCTTTCTCCAAATCCCAAGTATGTCACATTCCTCCATGAGTGCTCCAAGAAAACTCTAAGTGTCCAAGAGTATGAGAGAGAGAGTAGAAAATGAGAGCTCCAAAACTGAACTGACAAAAATCCTAACTAACAAAAGCTAAGAATTGATCCTCATAAGCCTTTTTATCATTGAGGCCCCTATTTTCTTCATTTTCTTTCATTTTTCCTTCAACTTCCATCTCATGCAAACTTGTGACCTTTCACCTTCCTTTTCTCCTATTTTCCATTTTTTCATAAATAAACGTGTCTTTCCAAATCCTTTACCATTGCCTTTGCCAATTTCCTTAGCCATAATAACCCAAATAAACACCCATTCTAATGTTTTTCCCACCATTCAACTTGGAATATGTGTCCCATGACTTTGGTCTTATATAATAATAATAATAATATCTATTTTTAAGGTCACAGCCAAGCCAGACACCAAATTGGTGTATGAGACCCCCTTGTTTGTGGGACAAGGGACCCACCTCCGCACAACGATTTGACTGCTAAGTCTACGAAGGCATACATACTCTACCCCTCTAGTTTTGAACCTGTGACCTCTTAGGAGGAAACACATGCTCTTAGCCATTAGGCCCACTCAAGCTGTAATATATATATATACATGAATTTTTAACCGGGGTTGTTACACCAATTTTCATATGGTACAACTTTCAATCTCGAAATTGGATTAAGAAAACAAAAAAAAATATCGCCATAAAGATCTTGACGAGTTGGATGCGATGGTGTTATCCAAAGTGAATTTTTCACACTTTGGGAGAGAAGGAATTTGTAACCCCATCTCCATAACAAGACCATGGAAGTTGGGTTAGTTTTAAAATAACAACTCCCATCAGCCAAGAATAACCCAAGGGAGTGGGAGGGTTTGTTACAATTAAATTTGTGATAGGGGTTGTAGACCTATAAGCTAAATTGTAGAGGATGTTGTGGTGGGAATGTTGTCAAAGACTCCTTTTGTATTTTCACCGAAGAGGCGTGCACTGACTCAGTGGCGAGAGAGAAAGATAGGGTGCATAGAGGTTGATATCGGGTTAGTCAATTAAGAGTTTCAACAGAAATTGCTAAAGACCTGGCACTACAGACCAAACCCTAACATTAGCAAATCCCATCACTAATTCCTTCATCTAAAGTATGTTGATCTCAATACTAATGATTTATTTAACTTTTACGATTATATGGTGGTCACATGCATTCTATTTTGACTAGATAATACATTTCAAATATTGACTTTTAAGTACGATGCTTATGATATTTAAGGGTAAAAATCATATTTTAAACATGTTTTAAAAATATAAAATGAAAAGGTTATGATATCAATATATTTTTATGGTTGCTTATACATTGTGTTTGTGATGATATGTTATTTATTTTTTTTTAATATTTAATGGGATTCACAAGGGATGCATATGTATGACGGGAGGCATAAAGTATATTTTTATGAGTGTAGTGGACCCCTACCTACCTTTTAAATTAAGTCACTCAATTACTCTATCAATTAAATTCAATATGTCAATGATCCTATTAACTCCTTTCATTTTTCTATAAATATCCATTAATTATAAAGAAATCAATTGTAATTGATTATTGTTGAAATAGAATACAAAAAGAAAGGACGATATCAATGAAAGGAAGTAGTTCATATATAAAGAGGTAGGTTAGAGCTTTGAGAGTATTTATGCACATTATTAATTATCATATCCATACTTAGTTTCCTATGGACAAAACAATCGTGTTGATAGCAATGATTTCTTAAAAAGTGACAAAGAGGCAATGTGAAAGTATGATTTGGTCTTCTCGATGAGGTTATTTATTTTTTTATATCTTTGCCCTATTTTGAAGTTATGAAGTTTTCTTTCATTAGTGATATATTTTGTAAATAATAAATTATTTTGCATCAAGTTCCTTGAGTTTTCCGAGCTAAATCATGTTCATCTTATTATTCTTAGACCTATGGTTGCCTTTGCATGATTTATAATATAGGATAGGACTTTTAGAGTTATGCATGGTCCAAGCTCTTGTGGGGACTTGAAAATATTTTTATGTCGAAGACTATTATATGGGTGATTTATAATAAAGAATCATTATGTTATTTTATTTATTTTTAAGTTTATTTTTTCTGTAAATATATTACTTTCAATTTATTGAATATTTCAAACATATTCAAGGTTTATATATTATTTTTATGTTTCTATATTTTTCATTATTATTCAGTTGATATTTAGTCATTTTATTTGCTATGCATTTTCAATTAATGTACTAATTAAATATCCATTAAATTTATGTACTTATATTTAGATATTATTTTTCTTTTTCTTTTTCTTTTTCTATTTTTCAATTTTTGATAATGTACATATACATTTATTGGTTTAAGGATTTAAAATTGTCGAATTTCATAGAAATTCGAACATAAGAATTTTTTCGGTAAAATCTTTAATGTTAAGACTCTCTGGAAATAAAGTATTCAATATTTTCTTTAGGCTTTAAACCTAGGGTACCATTATCGTCTTACCTCGTCTAGTATTACAAGGTTGAAGTGTCGATTATCAAAACATTATAGTTTTGGCCTCAACACTATATGACTCATGATTAAAAAATTCTTGTAATGATGCATGATTTAAGACCCTAGTCCTTTTGGGTAGGTCAAAAATTCCAACTTCATGTTAATCACCATGGCCTTTAACATATTTTACACAAGATCAATTGAATGTTAGGCAACAACAATAATCTAAAATTTTAAGTGAATATGATTTTGATATATCTCATATTAAATAAACTTCGAACAAGGTATTTGATTCCTTAATTCATAGGTCTCCATATATTTTTAATTTTACCACTAAAGTATAATCTCAAAGAATAAGTATTGGGTTTACAACAACATGATAAATGGTATAAGGAAATAAGAATGGCACTAGAAAAGGCTACAATCAAAATCTTGTTATACCTTATATGAAGATAGTTTATTAAGATTTCTTAAAAGAATTTTATGTACCATGTAATGAAGAAAGTTAATAATTATATAATAAAATAGGCTCATTGAGCCATATGTACAACTCATCGAGTAAATAATATGTATGTAGACTTAAAATTATTGTTTTTTTGGAAGGAATGAAGAAAGATGTAGTAAATTATGTCACACGATGTTGGAATATTAGCAAGTGAAAGTTTAACAACAACACCTAGAAAATCTACTACAACTACATGTGGTCCATGAATCAAAATGGGAAATATATTGATGGACTTTATAGTAGGGTTGCAAATGACCCCAAAGAGGTATGATTCTATCTTACTGGTTGTTTTACATCAATATATTTCAAACCCATCTCATGTACTTAATATGAGTAACTTCCATTTGGATTAGATCATTATATTATTTGTCATCCATCTTGATGCTTTTAGAGTGGAAAAAGTGGAGGAATCTACTTACATGGCCATTTTTGCAAGTGGGTCGTAGTTTGGCGAATTGGAGTTTGAAACCTTCCAGAGGTAGTTTGAGGCATTAAATGAAGTTTTTTGGGGTCCAAAAAGTCTCGCTTGTGTGAGACCCCCTTGCAGTTTTTTACACTCGTAGACCTTTCCAATGGTGTAATAAAGACGTCAAATGGATTATGTATGCAAAGGTTATGTGTCCTAAAATTTTACCTTCCTATTTTGAGCACCATGATTAGAGAGGATAGCACATTAGCCACATTCTCATGGAAAAATATATAGCCACATGGGGGCTATGAAGAAGACTCTAGAAGGGTCAATTTGTAACTTATGTTAAGGGTTGAATGGGTCAAATCTAACTCGTAGTTGGCTATTGGGCTATGTTATAACCAGACCTCTAGGAGGAAAAGGGGTTCCATTCTATTTGTCTGCATTCTGTTCTATAGTAGAGCATAGTAGCTAAGTGTGGATAGGGGGAGAGAATAATAGAGAGATTTTGCATTCTATATCAACCCATGGGCCACAATTCTCAAGTAACTCCATAAATAATCCCTTCTCCTTTGTACGTGCATCATTTCCATTCTAGGCAAAAGAGAGAAGAGCAACCTCACTTTCTAGCTGGGTTTTCTCCCATAAGGGTTTCCCAAAGAATATCTTGGTGTTCACTATGGTGTGTGAGTGATTGTATTTACTTGTTCTCTGTCTTGTACATATTATATATTGCATACATAAACAACAAAAACAATAATAAGAAATTTGGAATCTAAAATGAATTAACTCTTCATAGTTTAGATTTTAGTTTATTTACATACATCTAGTTTGGCCTTGTGGGAGGACACAAACTTGATGCGTCGCGGATTTTCTTATCATTTTGAATAATTTTGGGATGAAGTTTCTTGAAGTGGAGCATGTATGTAATCCTTGTCTTTGACTAGATATATTATTGTTTTACATTTTATTATTTGGGGGCATTCATAATGTAACATTTTATTTTTTTATTTTTTATTTTGTTATTTTTTTAATGATGAACACATTTGGACTAGATTATGTTTGAAACTCTTAGAGCTTATTTGATGTTTTATTGATGTTTGTAATTATATGTGATGATTATGTATGAATCATGAACCCGTGTAAAAATAATTAATAATTTTGAATATTATGATTGGTTGCATACACTTATGATTTATTTTGATGACAAATTTTGTAAGCAACATTACAAAAAGATATTGGCTAGAATCGGGCTAAAGAGTGGGGATCACTTTCTTTAATAATAAACACAAGGAAATATGAATAGGTATGTTAGGGTTCTAACCTGTCTAACCCCTTAAGTAGATATATTACTATGTATCACTATGTATGGAGGTTATCACTAGTAAATAAGACTCGTGTAGTGGCATGAACAAAATTATTGTAAGAAGGCTTACTAGAAGGTTCCGCCAACTAGAATGTTCCTTCTCTAGAATGTTATTACGAGATATAAATCACTATATAAATATGTAAAAGCATCATAAATGATGTCTTTGAAATCATTTGTAATTCGAGCTCTACTCTATTAGAGGTTCCCCCCTCAAAGAAGTCAACATTACTTTCATATCAATAAAGGTAAAATATTTTGGTCAATATTCATTAGGGGAGTTTTGAGGTCTAAAATGGGCCTCCTAAGGAAATTATAAAATAATAGTGGAAATAATAAAACAAGATTAGATTACATCATCAAATTTTAGAGGGAAGAAAGAGAAAACTATTTTTTCAGCTCGTATTTTCAACTTATCTCCCTATGGGTTTACTCAAATTTCGAGTGGAAACACTCGTTGGATGCATAATTTGATTCCTCATCCAAGGAGTACCCATGTTGCATACTTTCGATGGACCCTGCTACACAGAAAATGAGAAATACATGAAAATGTGATTGCAATCATGTTTTTCCATGTATTTCTCATTTTTCATGTAGAAGAGTCCATTGAAAGTATGCAACATGGGTACTCTTTGGATGAGGAATTAAATTTTGCATCCAACGAGTACTCCTACTAGAAATTTGAGTAAAATATTAGGGTGATAACTTGAAAATACGAATTGAAAAAGTTATTTTATTATTTTATTATTTTTTAATCTTTTTACTTTTTTACTCCGAAAATGGTGAATCATCCCCCATGGTTGACATCATCATCTTTAATCCTATTGGTTCTTATAAAGTTTATTTTTGTTGTACATTTTTCTTAGGAGGCCCATTTTAGACCTCAAAATTCCCTAATGGTCCATTATGTTTTCTATTCTAGTAAAATTTGTAACGTCCACTCTGAATATTTATATTTGGTACATCACAAGTGGTATTCGAGCACTTTCTTGGCACATTTTTTAGAATATATATTTTTACAAGCTAGAGATGTGTTCCAATTTCTATAAAGAACACAATATCTATAATTGAGTTGGTAAACTTTTGGTTAGGGAAGCATACACATAGGAAATACAAGATATTTCACCTGGTTGGAAACCATTGTAACCCATGTCGGTACCCCTTCAAGTAGTACTGCATCAAAAAACACATGTATATAGAATTCACTTCCACATACCCTCTGGTGTATTAGAAGTCTTGTAGGTGTCCTAAAACTAACCTCAGATAAGCCACTCGATCACCCAACTACTATAGTGGCATAAAAAACAATTTATGGGAATTAACTCTCTAGTTCTTAAGTGATTGGGTAGTATGACTAAGAGGATGTCAACCCTCCTTAGTTAGTGCCTTAAGATATTGGGTTGAGTAATAGTGTTGGACCTTGCAAGTATATCATAGAGCTATAGCATAGGGCACTCCCTTTTCCTTGGGATCCCTGAAACCATGTTCATTTCTATCAGATCAAAAAACAGACAAATGGAAGGGTAGTGTTGAATTTTGAATATTCAGTCACTAAAAGCCATGTTTCTTGCTTCCATTTTGGAAATTCCTACATAATCTCCACTATTAAAAAATTGAGCATTTTGTCAATGTAATATTATTTAAATAGGAGTATAATCCTATATGAGCAAAAAAAATAGAGTATAAATTGGACCCACCATCACCATTATTGGTGATCAATCTCATTAGACTACTTATGTCGCATTGATCATCATGGTCTCCCTATTTTGAAACATTTTTTTGTGTGAGCATACTTGTCCCATTACTAGTCATCTATCCTCAACACTTCCAAAAATATGCATTAAACAAATTCATCGAACTCTCTAACAAGTTTATTTTTAATGGACCCATTATTCCCATTCCATCGCATCCTTGTCCTTATCCCCACCCTCAAATCATTTTTTCTTATATACCCCATGTAGATGGAAACTTGAAATCTAGATATGGAAATTGTGTTACTAACTTGGAAAAGTTATGTGATGAATTGTAAGGAAAATGAACCCAAGTTGAAACTTACCAATTAAAACTTTACTACAACGAATGATCAACTTACTATAGTACAAGCTTACCAAACTAGACAAACTACCTTACCAAGTATCCAACCTTTTTCCCCAATTCTTAGACACTAACTTGTCTAAACAATGTATCCATCAAGAGGGATTTGAATCACCAATTCTTTTTGGATTTCATCTAACCCTATATTCATGATATATGCCTTCCTAAATTGTATTTGATAAATTTGATGGCACCAGCTCCACTAGCTAGGTCACTCAAATGAAACACTATTTTTCACTACATGGCATCATCGATGACTTAATGAAACTTCATGTTAGTGTATAATATTTAGACCCTAAGCAGTGGTAATGGCGATTAAATTTTTCATTGACATTTATAACTTTTGACACTTATACTCATCATCTAGGCCACTTGACAAAGCTTAAATGATCAGGTATAGTGGAAGACTACATCACTATTTCTGAGTAACTTTCTTTTCACACTAAAGGCATGTCTAACACCTTCTTTTAAGAATGATATATTAGTGGGTCTAAAGGAAGGCATAGGTGCCTAAGTATTAATGTTTCACCCTACCACTTGGGTAAAAGCCACTCAACGAGCTCAGGAATCCCACTAGGTTGTCCATAATTTATTCATCATCGGGTCACCTAGGAGACACATTTCTATATCCATGAGGTGAAAAACTTCTAGATCGTGATTGCAAATGGAGGGTCCCTAAAATATCATGGTCATTATGAAAGCATGTACATTCAAATTGGTGATTACGTTTTGAAATCCACATGTTTTCCATTGAAATGGGTGCCTGTGATAATGGCTTGGGGGTTGATGGTTATGCACACTGGGCCCCATAACCTTGGAGTTCAATAAGTTATACATGCTCTTCTAGCAAACAATGTATTGTTACACCTTCCAAGGAATTGCAATCGATTCTCCTGAGACCACCTATTCTCATTGTATGGAAAAACTACTTAAAAAGGGATATTTTAACATATAACCTAGTTCAATGCCATTCAACCCTTCGAGAACCCTTCCCAACTCATTCATTCTAACATGTAGTTAGTCTTCTTTAAACACAAAACAACTTTTGAAAACCACCCAAGGCCTCCCACCCTCTCATGGTGTGCATGATCATCCTATTCCTATCATACTTGGTAGTCTCCTCCCCAATATCCCACTTTATCATCACCCATATGATCAAAAAATGAAATTTAAAATATTGTTTAAGGATTGTTAGCTGCAAGTGCCATCTACCCTAGTACTAGTCATTATTCCTTCCATATTATCATTGTACTCAGAAAAGTAGGCATTTAATGCATATGTTCTAACTTTAATGCTCTCAATAGAATAATTGTTAAGGATACATTTCCCATTCCAATCATTAATGATCTCTTAAATGAACTCAATGGTGCTCCATTTGTTACCAAACTTAATCTCTGCTTAGGCTATCATTAAATTCATAAGAAGAAAGTTGATAGTCCCAAAATTCTTTTCCCACTCATGAAGGCCACCATGAATTCTTGGTGATGCCCTTTGTCCTTTGTAATGCACCATCAACCTTCTAGAGTCTAACAAATCACATATTTAAACCATTTCTACATCATTTTTTCCTCATCATTTTTTATGACATGCTAATCTACAATAAACTTGGCAGGGCCATGTTACCCATGTGGATCGAATCTTATAACTACTATCTCTTCATCGACTCTTTCTCAAACAATCTAAATGGTCCTTTGGTGTTTTAGAAGTAGAATGTTTGGGACATATTGTTAGAAAGGATGGTGTATGAGTGGACCCCAAGAAAATTGAAGCCATGGAGGATTGGCCATGTCCTATAACTCTTAAAAGTATATAACATTTCCCTAGTCTAGCAAGGTACTGTAAAATGTTCTTCTAGAAGTATGGAAAAACTATTTTCCCCTCATTACCTTGCTTAGAAAAATGCTTTATGTTGGAATGTAGCAACATATTACACCTTCCAAGATTTGAAGGATGGTATGTGCACAACACCTGTCTTGGGTCTATCCAACTTCACTAGAAGATTTGTTTTTAAATGTGATGCCTTGGGAAAATGAATAGGTGTTGTTATCATGCAAGAAGGAAAAGTTCAAACCCTTGGATTTTACCAGTTAATAACTTTGTGAGCAACACTTGGAAAAATCCACCTACAAAAAATAAATGTTGGCCATTTACATGTGGATATATGGCATCCATATTTTCTTGGGAAACATTTCTAGATTAAAACTAAACATCACAAACACATACTTTTTGGATCGAAGGATTTCATCCTCTCGACAACATAAATGTATTAATAATGTTATATTATGAGATCGTTTATAAGAATGGAAAGGATAATGTAGAAGCTAATGTTCTCTTTGTAAAATATGAAGAAGAAGTGTCCCCCTTTTCACTCTCATTCATTCTAGTTGACCATATGAATGAAGTTCATAATGAATGGTTCATTGATCGCAAGATTTCCATCTTGATCCAACAACTTCAACTTTATTCTAATGCATCTCCAATGTGCATTTGGCACAATTATGAGCTTCATTATAAAGGAATTTTCTATTTACTTAAGCAATCCAATTTCAAATCAATAATGCTCTTTGAACTCCACGCATTACCAATGCTAGATTAATCTAGCTTTCGTAAAACATATGAACAAATCAAATGCTTACTCTTTTAGGAAGGCGTGAAGAAGGACATCCACACTTTTATAGATGAATGTCATCTTTCCCAAAGACATAAGGGTGAAATAGTGAGAACTCTAGGTGCTTTCATCCTCTACCAATTCAACCTGCTATATGGATTGACATTTCTATGGAATTCAATGTGGGGTTACAAAAATATAGTAATAAATATGTCATCATGGTTGCGGTTGATCACATTTCAAAATATGCTTATTTTTGTGTCATCCAAAACCCTTTCAAAGCTTCCACAATCACTCAATTCTTTATGAATAAATCTTTAAATTATATGGTGTGTCACAATCATCACGGATCATAATCCACCTTCACTGCAACTTCTAACAATAATTGTTCAAGTTCCAAGGCACTCAATTAAATATTAGTATTTTCTATCACCCTTAGATTAGTCATTCGATTGAAGCTATTAATAAGTATTTGGAAGCCTATTTGAGGCACTTTACTTTAAAGTGGCATTCCCAATAGGATTAGTGATTACCCCAGCAAAATGTTGGTATAATACAACTTATCATAGTGACATTCACATAACCCCCTTTGAGTTGTTTTATCGCCAAAAACCCCCATCATTATTACATTACTTACTAGGTGCATCCAAGGTACAATAATTTGATAAAAACCTTATAGCTCGGGTTGACATATTTTGCACACTAAAAGAAAATTTGGTCATGGATCAAAATTAGATGAAGCAACAAGGCTAATCAACATCGCTCTAACCACCATTTTGAAGAAAAGTATCAAGTGATTATTTGTCTACAACCATATAAGCATGCATCTCTCAAAGATTACTACCACCAATAGCTTTCTCTCAAGTTTTATGGCCCTATAAGATCCTCAAGAACATTAGGATAGTGGCTTACAATT
The DNA here is from genome assembly GCA_031772625.1 of Pinus tabuliformis. Lineage (NCBI taxonomy): Eukaryota > Viridiplantae > Streptophyta > Pinopsida > Pinales > Pinaceae > Pinus > Pinus tabuliformis. The sequence continues at coordinate 427,981,566 of CM062807.1, forward strand.
TAGAACTTCCAAGCCACTCTAAGATCCATCCCATATTTCATGTCTCCTACTTAAAGAAAGTAGTTGGATCCAATTTTCATGTTCAAACTAATCTACCTAAATTTCATGAAGAAGGCTCCATTTTGTTGTAGCCAATGGCCAACCTTGAAAAAAGACAGTGTCATCTCCAACAACGTACTATCCAAGAAGTTTCAGTACATTGAAAGGATACACAAATAGAGGATGCCACATGGGAACCAACAATCGGTTTGTAGCACTTTCCACATCTACAACCTTTAGGACAAGGCCATATTTTTAAGGGGAAGGGCATGTTAGGGTCTGAACCTCCCTAACCCCCTAAGTAAATAGATTACTATGAATCACTATGTATGGAAGCCATTTATTTTTTTACAAGATCGGTTACTGATATATTATAAAACAACAAGAGGGGGACTAGGTCCCAGTACATATGGAGAGGGAAGGTCAGTGGGATTGGAGCAAAATGGGAACGCAGTCCCGTCTTCCAAATCACTGCTCAAGCTTCTTAAAATTTGAAATACATAACGACTATATTGTCGAATGAACTGCCCTAACAGTAAACAAAAATTACATTGCATAGGAAGTTATCAAAGGGGTCACCAAAACTGATTAACAGAATCATCTGGAGGCTTGTCTTTCTTGTCGCTGAGCTTGGTCGAGGCTTCGCCTTGCTCGCTTTGATTCAGTGTCTTTATGTATCTTACTGCTTCTTCCAGATGTTGACATTTTTCTTTTAGCCCTTCGATTTCTGCTTTCTGCTTCTCGAATTTCTTCTTCTTGGATTTATTTTCAAACTCCACTTCAGCCTTGAGCTCATTGAAATATTTGATGAAGCATCCGATCATGAAGCAATTTGCCTTGCAGAGTGCGCAGTTGTTGTTACTCTCGATCTGATCCAAAGGATTGCCAGACATATTGGAAGCAGGGGGGGAACTATTCTTGTCCTCGATGCAGTTCTGTGCCTGAGGTCTTTTGAATGTGGGTGGGTAGAAGGCAATGATTCTGAAGTTATTGTCCGAAATTTTCCCTTTGGTTAGAAGTCTACTACAACTCAAGTAATGATTGGAGAGCAGATCTTCGCTAATGGCTGACTGATGCAGATGCCTGTAGGAGAGAGAGCTTTTGAGAGGAAGGGTGAGGCAACGGGGTGTTGAGAATGCAACAAGATGATGGAGCTTAGTGGAAAGGAGTCGCCTTCACTAAGTGAGCCTGCAGGCTATTTTTGGCGCAAAGTCTATTTTTAGACTATGTCTATTTTTAGACATATGGATCATGGTCTATGAGTTTCAGGATGTTATTTGTGGATGATTGGTCATGTTGGTAAAAATAGCTAGACTTCTATTTTTAGACATATGGGCGGAGTCTATTTTTAGACTGCCAGGCTAAAAATAGAACAGTCGAATATTATTAGCTCATAATAATATTTGGACTATAAACATTATCTTATCCTCTTGGAGCACTTCAGTTTGAGCTACAGATGTGGCACATGCAACTGTCAGAAGGAAATACGCTTTTCTTATGGGTCAGTTGAGCTATTGCATGATGGACTTCAGTTAGAACTCAAGTGATTGAGTTTGGTGGAGTTGATTGATGAGTTGATGGAGTTGTGTTCAGTTTGACTTGGTTGAACTAGTTGTATTTAGTCTAACTGCAGAATACACTAGTGATGAGTGATGTGAATTAATTATTAATTGATTCACTAATTATTAACTCATAAAGAAACTAAAGAATACATCAGTTAACTCATTGCATGGACAGTTCAGTGGAGACAAGTGTTAGAGGTTGAGACTGCTATCAGTTGTGACTATAGTTGTGCATGAGATTTGCACATGCATTGATGGAGATTGCCAATGAGGATTGCGCAGTACAAGCCAAGGAAAACGAGCTTGGATCATTCCTATTCTTGCTTTGGATTGCGCAGTAGAGGCAGGCAGACAGCGGAGGAGATTTGAACCTGTGACTTGATTCAGATCTGAGCTAGTTTGTGTGTAGCAGGTGGAGATAGTACTGAGTACTTGTGAGGAGTATTGTACTATGTATTGTTACATGTTCTCTATCATTATAATATACAGATAGTGTGGGGTTTTCAGTTGTATGCTTTCCCCGGATTACATACTGTGTTAATGTGCACATGCGATTGATGTTTCATTGTTTTTAATTCCGCAAAATTGATGATCAACGTAGAGGAGGTTATGTATTATGCATGCATTCCACAATAGTGTATAATCAGGATAATCTCTGTGAATAAGTGTCATATTATTCAAAATTTCTACATGGTATCAGAGCAGAGTTGATCATTAGATCTATTATTCAGAAAGTGTTTACATTTTATTTCTTCAGGCAGAGTCTTTAATCGGGCCAGGTAGCCTCTGGATTCATCCTTCTTTTGGAAGGTGAGATATCCGGTAAAATTCCATACAGTCAATATCTGTATGAGAAATACTTTGTTCTCGCGAATTTTAGATCAGAAGCGGTTGAGTTTTGAGCTGGTGGAATTCGAATTTGCAGCAGTGTTTTCTTGGTGTCAAAGTTGAAATGTCTTTCAACGGATTGCGATTGTAGTATGCTCTTAAGGGCAGCTCGAATTATATTGCATGGAAAGACATGATGGAGGCGGTGTTAGATGACAATGGGCTGAAGGAGTTCATAGAGGCCGAGGTCCCAAAGCCTACTGATGCTGCTCACATTGAGGTTTGGAAAAAGAAGACAGCAAAGTGTCGAAGGATTCTTTTGGAGGGCGTGAAGGATCACATTGTGTCCAGCCTGCATGGAAAGGCTTCTCCATACTTGATCTGAAAATGGAATGTACTTGTTTAAGGGTGCAAGGTATCCATTTCCCATAATTTCAAATGTGAGTTATACACTCCAAGTGACCTCTGAAAATGTGAAAACTTCTTATTTCTTATACAGAGATAGACCGTAGGGGCATTCACCGGACATGTCACCTCTAAAGAGAGGATGAGTTCCAGAGGCTACCTGGCCCTCTACAGGCTCTGCCTAAAGAAATAATGAAGTAAACACTTAGAAGTCTTTGACATACACATACTTGAAGTTTGATGTCTTGCGGAATAAGACAAATAACTTTCTGCAGCTGAATAGGTGATTATGTGTGTATGCAAGTTATGTATATTTGTTGTTTAACACTTTACATCAAATTTTTTTAGCATATCATCTTCATAAAATAAAGACATCCAAATGATGAAGCACTTCACCCCTTCTGGGCTACATCTGCTGGACCAAGCCTCTCAAACTAGGCTTGTCCTCTTGTATTAAAAATCCTAAAAAGGATAATACAAGAATATGAGTGTCTCGAAATACATAGCTGACTGTAAATACAGAATCAGAAGATAGGAATTAGCTAAAAATGCTCTTTCCCAAACACTAAATAGTGAAATTGTACCTTATAGAGTACTTTCCCCAATTGGCCCTTGTGGCCCTTTAAACTTGAATGGAGAATTTCGAGGTGAAGATGACCTCAATTGGTTCTGAAACCTCTGCCATTAGACTCAGAAGGTCGAAAATAGCAGACATAGGCTTTTGAATCACCAAAAATGGATGAACATGGCCCCCAAACAACTCAAGCACTGAAATGGCCCTAGTGGCCCTGAAAGCTTCCCTGAAGCTAAACAGTGAGAAGAATGCCTCAACAGGAAAAATGAGTTGTATAAATGGATTTAGAATGCTGAAAAACTTTAGGAATGACCTTCGTTTCACATTCACTGGCTGCACAATTCCCAATGCAACTCCCAAACTGATTTGGCCTTGGTGGCTCCTGGAACTTCCACGAAGCAAAATCACCTGAAAATGACCTTAGATGGCTGTGAAACCTATGCCAATGGCTTCAGAAGGTCGAAGAGACCCAAAATCAAAAAAAATTCGTCCAAAAAAGACTTTCCTAGCCAAAGTTATGGCTCATTGAAGATTTCCTCCAGTTTGGCCTAGAATCACTCCAGCTAACTGTAGTGGAAGTCCAGATAGGCCCGCCAATTATGGCGGGACCGCCCAAATTTGGCGGTCTACCAAGAATCCTGCCAACAAATCCTGACCTGACTGCCGGATTTAACTGTTTGGTGTTAAAGCGCATGTGAATGCATTTATAACACTGGCAGTCTTTCTCGGATTGCGCGCCCAAAATTGTGGTTGACGGGTAGTCTAACCGTTGTTTAACCCGGACTTTGGGGACATGTGACCACCACGTATTATAACCGTTGAACGTTATTAGCGCCGGCGGTTTAGTGGATAGGCCCGTGGTCTTATGCTGTGGTCTCATGAGTGGGGGTTGGCCCCATTCGGAACCCGCTCCAACTACATTTAAACTTCATATTAAATGTCTGCCGCCCATCGTTCAAGATCTACCATTGTGGCCTAACGGTAAGGCGTTTGGTTGGTGCCTAACAGGTCACAGGTTCAATCCGCCGAAATGGCAAACAAATTTTTGAAATACGCCATGCTGCTGACGTCACCTTGGGCCACGTGGTGGCCTCCGGGCCTGCCACGTGGCAGCCTGCCATTCGCTGCCCAAAAAGAATATTCTCTGGAATATTCTGGGAATATTCTATTTTAAAAATTTTTGAAAAAATTCAAAATTTCAATGTTATTGGGCAATTTTTCTTTTTGGCATAACTTCCTCATACGGAGACCGTTTTCCGAACCGTTCACAGTTCCGGAATCAGGAAGATGAGCTCTATCCGTTTGTTTAGGTTCAAACCAGTTCTAAGCACTTTCATTTTTGACCATTTTACGACACTTAGTCCTGAGCTCCTGATCACACCTCCCAAATGAGAGGGCTTTTGGTCCCCAAAAGCTCACTGAATCTCTGAACTGAACTGTACAGCACTTGAGGAACAGAAATATCCTCTTCCGTTCAGCCAAAAGAGCATATTGATGCTAAAATGTCCTGCCTTATCAACTGTCACAATGCCCATCCATGGCACCTCCGCTCCAGAAGAAGAGCTACCTCCCAAATGAGAAGGCTTTTACAAAGATGAAACACTTCATCATTTCTCCTCTTTACAATCTTGGAGATCAAATTAACTTTTTCCAAGTCAATATCACATTACATGCATGGTTAAAAACAAAGTAATCAACCCTTCAAGTTAATCACACATACATGTTTAAAATACAAGGAAATCATCATGATCCCTGTGCTCATGCATATCATTCTCATGCATGCAGTTTATCCTTCAACTTTCTCTTAAGTACAATCATAAGTACAAGATCCTCGATCACATGTACATGTCCTTTCAAAGCTGAAATGAATATAACTTTCGCTGCGATAGAGTGAGTCTCATACTCAGCTTTTCCATCCTACAACTTGCATTTCCTTAACAAAGAAAATGCATTCAATCAAAAGACATGCAACTTTAATTGGATAAGAATTCTAACCATTTCTTACCAATCCATTTCAAAGGCGCTTCCTTTAACTGCACATCGATATCAACATGTGTATCATCTTGACACATATCAATGATGGAAACTTCCTTCCCATTCTTGCCATACTCTTTCTCCAATTTCTTCAACTTTTGTGGAAGCATTGTTGGATTCAGAGTCCAACACCTTTCAACAGTATGTCCATGCTTATGGCAATAAGTGCAACACATGTTCATCTTCTTGACAGCATGATTTACATTGTTCAATGGAACTTTGGCTTCTTGCCTCCTTTCCTTCAAAAGTTTCCTGTATGTTGCCATTCTTTTCCAACATCTAGAAACACTATGGTTAACCAAACCACAAAAAGAACATGCAATTCTTTTCCAATGCTTATGTGGAAATTTTCCATGCTTTAAATGATCAAAGGAAATATGATTGAAATCAGATTTATACCTTTCTCTTTCACCTTCATTACCTTCATGAGGAGGTGAATCAAATGAAGAAGAAGCTCCTTTTGGAACACCATCAATCCCTTCAATGGTTTTATAGCTTTCACAATTATCTTGTTCAAGTGCATGCTTATGCACGCCTTCTTCCTTCATGGCTGCTTTGGAACTTTCTTCATAAGATTGTCCATAGCCAAGACCCAAATTCTTAGGCCTTACCTCAACCATTATTGGCTCAACTATACCCTGTGCATGTTTGCCCAATCCTTTTCCTTCATATCCCATTTTGGACATCAACTTGGACCCTATGCCTCTGGTATGTTTCTCAAAAGAACCAACATAAACATTCTTATAAGAATTTGAAGACAAACTAGAATTGTTTACCTCTTCTTCAACACTGCTTAAGACACCTTTCAAGCTACACAATCAAGCTAGTGATGTCAGTCAAGCAAACCTAGTGCTCTGATACCATCTGATCTGAAAATGGAATGTACTTGTTTAAGGGTGCAAGGTATCCATTTCCCATAATTTCAAATGTGAGTTATACACTCCATGTGACCTCTGAAAATGTGAAAACTTCTTATTTCTTATACAGAGATAGACTGTAGGGGCATTCACCGGACATGTCACCTCTAAAGAGAGGATGAGTTCCAGAGGCTACTTGGCCCTCTACAGGCTCTGCCTAAAGAAATAATGAAGTAAACACTTAGAAGTCTTTGACATACACATACTTGAAGTTTGATGTCTTGCGGAATAAGACAAATAACTTTCTGCAGCTGAATAGGTGATTATGTGTGTATGCAAGTTATGTATATTTGTTGTTTAACACTTTACATCAGATTTGTTTAGCATATCATCTTCAGCAAATAAAGACATTCAAATGATGAAGCAGTTCACCCCTTCTGGGCTACATCTGCTGGACCAAGCCTCTCAAACTAGGCTTGTCCTCTTGTATTAAAAATGCTACAAAGGATAATACAAGAATATGAGTGTCTCGAAAGACAGATCTGACTATAAATACAGAATCAGAAGATAGGAATTAGCTAAACATGCTCTTTCCCAAACACTAAACAGTGAAATTGTACCTTATACAGTACTTTCCCCAATTGGCCCTTGTGGCCCTTTAAAATTGAATGGCGAATTTCGAGGTGAAGATGACCTCAATTGGTTCTAAAACCTCTGCCATTAGACTCAGAAGGTCGAAAATAGCATACATAGGCTTTTGAATCACCAAAAATGGATGAACATGGCCCCCAAATAGCTCAAGCACTGAAATGGCCCTGGTGGCCTTTAAAGCTTCCCTAAAGATAAACAGTGAGAAGAATGCCTCAACAGCAAAACGAGCTCTATCCGGTCGTTCAGGTTCAAACCAGTTCTGAGTACTTTCATTTTTGACCATTTTACGACACTTAGTCCTGAGCTCCTGATCAATACTTGATGTGGAAAGCGTTGACAGATTTATTCCAAAGCAAGAGCGACCAGAGGAAGTTGGCGCTCAAGGATAAACTCAGAAACATTAAGTGTGAGAAAGGAGACAGTATGCCCAAGTATCTCACGAAGTTCACTCAATGCCGGGATGAGCTGGGAAGTGTGGGGGTGACTGTCAATGATGAGGACTTGGTGAGATTGGCTCTTCTTGGTCTTCCGAAGAGTTGGCATTCCTATCAGGACTCTGTCAATGGTCGGGAGAAATTGCCAGGATGGTAGAGACTTTGGTCAGATCTTGTGCAAGAGGAGATCAGGCGGAATACCAGGGACGGATCTTCATCAAAGGCACCTGATGAAGAAAATTGTGCTTTGGTTGCCAAAGCAAAGAAGGGGAAGAACAAGAAAGCTTCTCATTCCGGTGCGAAAGGCAAGAAGCAGGACATGTCCAAGGTGAAGTGCTTTCACTGTCACCAGCATGGACACTATGCCACAAATTGTCTGGAGAAGAAGAAAAATAATCAAGTTGTTGGATCTGCAGCGGGAGACGCCTTAGCCTCGCAGTTTGAGCTGGATTTTTCGTTGATTTCATGCTTGGTATCAAGTGTGATGGGATCGGTATGGTTCTTGGACAGTGGTGCGTCTTTTCACATGATAGGAGATTGAGATTTGTTTTCTGATCTGGAGGAGAAAGATCTTGGAGTGCACATCGAGATGGGCGATGATGGTAGATACAGTGCGACTGGTATTGGTACCATTTCCTTTGAGAGGGAGTCTAGTAAACCCTTCGTATTGAAGGAAGTGATGCATGTTCCAGGATTGAAGAAGAATCTTATCTCTGTGGCAATGTTATAAGACAAGGGATACGATGTTGTTATCAGCGAGGGAAAGGCTTCCCTATGCAGTAAGACAACTGGAGAAACCCGGAAGATAGGGGTTCGAGTCAGGAACCTTTATCAGTTGCATGTAGATGGCTGCGCAGCAATGGCATGCAAGGCAGAAGGATTGGTCAGCCGGGATGATGGCGAGCTGTGGCATAGGAGGTTGGGCCACCTTCACCATGGAGCTTTGAAGATACTGCAATAGATTACTACTGGGCTTCCTAAAGGCACTCTTGCGCAGTCAGATCAATGCAAGGGGTGTACTTTGGGAAAATTTGTGAAAGCCACCTTTCATGAGAAGGATAGTCGCGCCACGACGATCCTTGAGAGAATTCACACAGACGTGTGTGGACCTTTCTTAGTAGCTTCGACAGCAAAGCACAAGTACTATGTGATCTTTGTTGATGATTTCTCTCGAAAGTGCTGGATATTCTTCATGAAGAAGAAGAGCAAGACATACTCAAAGTTCTGTGAGTTCAAAGCATTGGTCGAGAAGGAATCGGGGAAGAAGGTGAAGGCTCTTAGGAGCGACAATGGTGGTGAATTCATCTCTGGTGAGTTCAAGGACTTCTGCAGCGCAGAAGGGATTCGAAGAGAGCTCATAGCTCCCCATAACCCACAGCAGAACGGGGTTGCTGAGCGGAAGAACAGAACGATCGTGGGTGCTGCATGGGCGATGTTGCATGATCATGGCCTACCCCTTCACTTGCGGGCAGAAGCATGCAATACTACAGTATAAGTGCAGAACCGGTGTCCTCACAGGATACTTGGCATGAGTACACCCGAGGAGGCTTATTCTGGTAAGAGGCCTGATATTTCTCATTTGAGGATTTTTGGTTCTAACGTTTACATGCATGTGACAAAGGATGCCAGGAAGAAGCTGGAGCCAGCCACAGAGGTTGGGATATTTGTGGGGTACACTGATATGCCCCACAACTATCGTGTGTATTTTCCAGACAGTCGCAAGACTGTTGTGCGACGGGATATCAAATTTAAGGAGGAGAAAGCCATGAAGTGTTCGCTTGAGAGGGAGCCACACTTGCATGCAGATGAGGAGCTATTAGTTCCTAAGGATGAGCTTCAGGACGTGGATCAGCCACAAGATGAAGTTCATGGAGTGGAAGAGACCACTCATGCAGCGCCAACCATCAGAGGGCGAAAGTGCACTACAGAAGCTGAGCGACTGGCTCAAGATGCAGAGAAGGTTGTAGGACCACCTATAGGACAACGCAGGCAGAGACAATCACCTGATCGGTACACTGGATACATGGCTCTTGTGAGCAAATGTGTCGTGACGGAGCCATCCTCTTTCGAGGAAGCTGTGGAGGATCCCGCATGGGTAGATGCCATGGTGGAAGAGTATGATTCGATTGTCAGAAACAGTGTATGGGAGATTGTCCCAAGACCGGAGGGGAAATCAGTGGTGGGTTCGAGATGGATCTACAAAGTGAAGCAGGCAGCTAACGGGAGTGTGGAGAAGTACAAGGCAAGATTTGTTGCCCAAGGCTTTTCACAGATAGAGGGGATCGATTATGAGGAGACCTTTGCACCTTTCGCAAGGTATTCTTCCATATGGACGATTCTTGCTCTCTCATCACAGATGGGGTGGCACATTCATCAGATGGATGTGAAGACTGCGTTCCTCAACGGAGTCATTGAGGAGGAGGTGTACATAAAGCAGCCCGAAGGTTTCGAGATCTTCAACAGTGAGTCGCATGTGTGCAGGCTCAAGAGAGCGATGTATGGGTTGAAACAAGCACCACGTGCTTGGTACACACTTATAGACAGTTATTTCACCGGACTTGGATTCTCCAAGAGTGAGGTGGATCCTAACCTATACCAGATTGTGGTGGAGGGTAAGTTGCTTATCATTGTACTTTATGTAGATGATTTGATTTTGACAGGTGATGAGTTTTTGATACTTTCATGCAAGGAGGATCTTGCTAAGGAGTTTGAGATGAAGGACTTGGGCCTCCTTCATTATTTCCTGGGATTGGAAATTTGGCAGCGCAGTGATGGACTATTTGTTTCTCACGGTAAGTATGCTTGGGAGATACTGGAGAAGTTCAACATGCATGGCTGCAAGCCTATTGATACTCCTCTTCCTGGAGGTTGGAGGAAGGAGGATGCTACTTCAACAGAAGTAGTGGATGCCACTGTTTATCGACAGTTGGTGGGGTAGCTTATGTATCTGGTCAATACACAACCCGATATATGCTATGCTGTTAACCAACTTTCACAAGCTATGGTTAAGCCAACCAAGCTCTTCTGGAAGGCAGGCAAGCATGTATTGCGTTATCTCAGAGGCACATCAGGATATGGATTGTGGTACAGACAGGAGGATGAGGTGAAGCTATGTGGCTTCATGGATGCAGATTGGGCAGGGAGCCCAACGGATAGAAAGAGCACATCTGGAGGGATTTTCAGTATCGGGTCGATAGCAGTTTCTTGGTACAGTAGGAAGCAGAGATCCATGGCACTCAGTTCAGTAGAGGCCGAGTATATGGCAGCAAGTTTGGCTGCATGCGTGGCTATATGGGTGAGGAAGATCTTGGTCGAGTTGTTCGGTTCATACTTGGAACCTAGTGTGATTTATTGTGATAACCAGAGTTGCATTAAACTCTCGGCTAATCCAGTAATTCATGATAGATCTAAGCACATTGACATTAGGTACCATCATATCAGAGATTTTGTGCAGCGGATAATCATGTTACTTTCATACATTCCAACGGAGGATCATGATGCTGATATCTTGACGAAGGCGCTCACCAGGAGCAAATTCGAATACCACCGAGGCAGGATATGGGTTGCAGATAATCCATATCTTGTTGAGAGGGAGTGTTGAGAATACAACAAGATGATGGAGCTTAGTGGAAAGGAGTCGCCTTCACTAAGTGGGCCCGCAGGCTATTTTTGGCGCAAAGTCTATTTTTAGACATATGGATCATGGTCTATGAGTTGCAGGATGCTATTTGTGGATGATTGGTCATGTTGGTAAAAATAGATGGACTTCTATTTTTAGACATATGGGCGGAGTCTATTTTTAGACTGCCAGGCTAAAAATAGAACTGTCGAATATTATTAGCTCATAATAATATTTGGACTATAAACATTATCTTATGCTCTTGGAGCACTTCAGTTTGAGCTACAGATGTGGCACATGCAACTGTCAGAAGGAAATACGCTTTTCTTATGGGTCAGTTGAGCTATTGCATGATGGACTTCAATTAGAACTCAAGTGATTGAGTTTGGTGGAGTTGATTGATGAGTTGATGGAGTTGTGTTCAGTTTGACTTGGTTGAACTAGTTGTATTTAGTCTAACTGCAGAATACACTAGTGATGAGTGATGTGAATTAATTATTAATTGATTCACTAATTATTAACTCATAAAGCAACTAAAGAATACATCAGTTAACTCAGTGCATGGACAGTTCAGTGGAGACAGGTGTTAGAGGTTGAAACTGCTATCAGTTGTGACTATAGTTGTGCATGAGATTTGCACATGCATTGATGGAGATTGCCAATGAGGATTGTGCAGTACAAGCCAAGGAAAACGAGCTTGGATCATTCCTATTCTTGCTTTGGATTGCACAGTAGAGGCAGGGAGACAGCGGAGGAGATTTGAACCTGTGACTTGATTCAGATCTGAGCTAGTTTGTGTGTAGTAGGTGGAGATAGTACTGAGTACTTGTGAGGAGTATTGTACTATGTATTGTTACATGTTCTTTATCATTATAATATACAGATATTGTGGGGTTTTCAGCTGTATGCTTTCCCTGGATTACATACTGTGTTAATGTGCGCATGCGATTGATGTTTCATTGTTTTTAATTCCGCAAAATTGATGATCAACGTAGAGGAGGTTATGTATTATGCATGCATTCCGCAATAGTGTATAATCAGGATAATCTCTGTGAATAAGTGTCATATTATTCAAAATTTCTACACGGGGAAGGATCAGCCTGATAGGGGGATCAGTTACTTTTGACGATGAGGGAGGGAAGAAACGGGGAGGATGGGAGAAGATTTGGGGGCAAGGAGAGGGATTTAACTGCGTGGAACAGAGAGTCTCCACTGAAGTAGCTTGAATAGCCCTGAGCTTAAACGGAACCACAAGGGCAAACCGAGTGTTAGCAGAAATATTACATAGACAAGTAACTAAAACAACAATACCTCTGCCGACGCTCAAGAGGGAAGGGGAGTAGCTAAAGATGCTCCTCGGACACCACCAGAAACAGACACTGCAACTTGATCTGCATGTGCTGTAGAGAGGCTTCTTCATATGAGGCAACCTTATCCCGAGCTACTTCTTATAGAAGTTGATAGGAAATCCCTCGTGATCCTTCCTGATTGTTGATACATTGCGATCTGTGACAAAGCTGATTCCCCTGCGCTTGAAAAGACTGTTGCCCACTTCTATCTTGTCTTGGGGATGATATTTTTTATTCATGAGGATCCTTTGTATATTGCTCTGAACGGGAAATATTTTTCGCGCTGCTCTAGGCAGATTTCCTTTGATTTTTGTGACTGTCATATGCTGGAAAATCGTAGTTTGGGACTGCATAGTACTGTGTTTCCTTTTTTCCATGAGTGATGTTTTTCCCATTATTTTTTTTATTATGGGCCATATCACCCCAGCAGACTGGTTATGGAATTGATTTTTCGTAGACAACATTATTTTCTTTTGTTGTCCCAACCTCTCTGTCCATCGCCTTGTTGGCTAAGGCATCTGCTGCCTGGTTATGAACTCTTAGCACATGTTTATAGACCACTTTCCCTAACAGGTTGATATTTTCATTGATTCTCTGCTTTATCTTATTCAAGGCTAGGTTTTTAAAATCTCTTCCAGAATCCATTGCTACTATTATAATAGCAGAGTCTCCTATAATAATTGGATCTTTGACTTGGAGCTTTGTGAGGAGGCTGGTTCCCATTAACAAGCCATAAGCCTCTACTCTATTGTTTGACAGAGTCCCAAGCCCCCACTCGAACGTTGATATTGTTTCACCTTGCTAATCCCGAATTAGCCCACCCGCCCCAGCTCTTCTGGGATTGTTCTTTGAAGCTCCATCAAAGAAGAGTATGAAGTTTTTTTGGTTTTTGATCCATTCCTCTACTTCCCTTTCATTTCCCCGCAGCTTCCAATTTGCTTGTTTGTTTCCGACATTCTTTGGAATATAATTTCTGGCTAGGCCATCCAAGGGGATTTTATTGTACCAAACTTTTTCTGCGTGTGTCCAGTTGGTTTGATCAGGGGGAGGCATACTTTTGGCGTTGATCATTTCCGCTATTTGAGCCCAAGTTTTGGCAAGAATCGTCCCTAAACTTGGCTTTTTGCCCTTGAAGATGCACTTGTTCCTGGCCAACCAGATGTGCCAGCAAAGAGTGGAGGGAAGGCACTTCCAAACACTTAGGATGGCTGCCTTATTTCGCTTTGCATGAGGATAGCTATGAGCCCAATTTTTGAATAACGAAGACAGCTGCACAATTGGATCAATATTCATTTCGAGGGGGCAGATAACCTGTTTCCAGCACTGTCTGGCTATGTGGCAATTCAAGAAGAGATGTTGGGAGCTCTCTTCTTCAGCAAGGCAAAGAACACACATTGACGGCCCATGGATGCCCTTTTTCCTCAAATTCTCAGCAGTAAGAATCCTCCCTTTTAATAGGGTCCACACGAAGAACTTGACTTTAGGAAGGCAAGCGTTCTTCCACACAGCAGTCCAGAGGCTCCACTTATCGAGGTTGCTATAATTGCGGAGGAAGTTGTAACCAGATTTGACAGTGTAGTCTCCTCCACTGGGATCCCAAATATATGTATCCATGTTCTGTTTGTTTATTGGAGCTAAGCCATATAGAAGTGCCTTCAAATCTTCCCACTGATCAGCAAGGCGATTTGGAAGAGCTGGCATTTTCCAAGCTATCCATCTATCTTGGTTCCACTCCGAAATAGAGAATAAGGAAGATATGCCCTTCTCCTCCATCTAGTCATGAAGGTCATTCAGATTGTGGTGTCCTTTTAACGGGGTTGCTCCCATGATTCTGTCGTTCCAGATGGAGGTGTTTTCTCCATTTCCAGGATTCTTTGAGAGTTGATCTTTGATGTGGGGGATGGATTTTTTGATAAGTCTCCAAATTTGGGTACAAGGGCGGTCAGGATCAGCCCATTAATCAGCAAAGACCTCTGACCGTTGAGGTATTTCCTGGCCAAGGCTTCTCCCCACCACTGATCCTGACCAATAAGCATGTGCCAGACTAATTTTATACCAAGAGCTTTGTTTGTTAAATTTGGGAGACGGATGGAGATACCTCCATATTCGAAAGGAAGGGTGACTTGATCCCACCAAACCAAACTGAACTTCTTGGAGTCCTGTCTCCCCCCCGCCAAAGGAAGCCTCTGATGATGAGCTCCATTTGTTTATGGATGCTAGCTGGAGCCAAAATTAAAGCAAACTGGTAGATAGGCAAAGCCGAAAGGAGCGCTTTGATTAAGATAGTTCTACCAGCCAAGTTTAACCACATCATTCCCCAGCTTTGGATTTTCCCTCTTACTTTCTCAATTTGTTTATTCCAAGTCTCTGTCTTAATCCCTTCTTTGGCCAATGGTAAACCCAAATATATGAAGTGGCTCCAATTTTGCTGAACTGGGATTTCCAGAATTTGGGAAATCCTTTGCATGATGTTGTTTGGCACATTCCAGGTGTATATTCTACATTTTTTGTTGTTCAAAAGACCTCCAGAGACAGCTAGAAAGTCATCTAACACCTTTTTGAACCTTCTAGCAATTATACTAGATGCTCCCCCAATCAAAAGGGTGTCGTCTGCGAAGAGAGAGTGATTAATTTCTTTAACACCTCGTGCAATTCTTATGCCTGTAATCTCTCTTCTCAAACGCTGATTTTCCAGCTGTAAACTTAAAGTTTCTGCCATAATGATGTACAGAAAAGGAGAGAGCGGGCATCCCTGCCTCAGTCCTCTTGAGCTGCGAAAGTATCTGCAGGGTCTTCCATTAATCAGAGGTGCGATCCATGGGTTGGAAATGCATGCTTCGATGATCCTAATGAACTTGTCTGAAATGCCAAACTTTTGTAAAACTGCAGCAAGAAAACGATGGCAAACACGGTCAAAAGCGTTAGCCATATCCAACTTTATAACCATTCCTCTTTCATTGTTTTGGACGCTACTGTGTATGGCTTCTTGAATGAGGATTACATTGTCAGTTATTTGCCTTTTTGGAATGAAGCCCCCTTGGTTTTCCAAAATGATACAAGGAAGGATTTTTTTAGATGGTTTGCCAAAATCTTGGTGATGATTTTATATGAAGAGTTACATAGAGAAATTGGCCTGAATCTATCAAAGGAGACTAGGTTTGGCTCCTTGGGGATAAGAGCCAGGTGTGAAGTTTTTGTATTTTCCCCCACTTTATGCTTTTTGAAAACATTCTTGATCATACGTACCAGATCTTTTTGGATTGTCTCCCAATGGCTCTTATAGAAGGCGATGGTGAATCCATCGGGGCCTGGAGCTTTTTCTGGATGCATGCTCCAAACAGCTTCCCTTATTTCTTCCGTTGTTACCTCCTTCTCAAACTCACTGTTTTTCTGATCGTTGTCTTTGCTGCTAATTTGATGAAGAAAATCAACGCTATCCACTTGTTGTTCCTCAGCTGTGAGGAGGGATTTAAAGTGGTGAAACGCTGCTTCTTTTATTTCCTCTTTCCCCTTGATTTCCTACCCTGCCACATGGATTTTGTCGATTTGGTTGCCTGCTTGATGAATCTTGAGGTTGTTGTGGAAAAAGGTTGTGTTCTTGTCCCCTGCTTGGATCCAAAGACATCTGGATTTTTGTCTAAGTTCCTCCTCTTCGTTTCTATTTTGTTGATATAGGGCCACAAACAGTTCTGCTTCGTGGGCTTTGTCTTGTTCAGTAACTTGTTGACTTTCCTTTTCTTTGTTCCACTTCTCCAGCTTGTCTTGCAATTCTGATTTTTGATTCTTGTCTCTTACAGCTTCTTCTCTGGCCCACGTTTTAATTTTTTCTCTCACATTTTTAAGCTTAGTCTCCCATACATACTGTGGGGAGCCCAACACCTCTTCTTCCCAGCTCTTTTTGATCAAATTCCTGAAGTTGTCCTTGTTGTCCCAAATTTTGTTGTACTTAAATGGAATCGGACCCTGATTTTCCCACTTGTCCAAAATGAGCACAACCGGCTTGTGATCGGAGGCTGAGGCATGCACGATTTTGCTCTTTATGGACGAGAAACTTGCTGCAATATCCTCCTGGATCAAGATTCTATCAAGCCTTTCTTTTATGTTATGAATGCCCGTTCTTTTGTTGCTCCATGTGAATTTTCCGTTGTTGGGATGGATATCAAGCAACTTATGTTCAGCAATAATGTCCTCCAAGGCAGCTCTTGACAGATCTCCTATGAATCTACCTCCCAGCTTTTCCTCTATATTCCGGATCAGATTTAGATCCCCTCCCATTATTAGATTGTCAATCTGGGCATCTTGTACCTCTTCTTTTAGAGACTCCCAACATAAGGCTTTGTCTCTATAATGATTCGGTGAGTATATATTTATAACCGTATATGTGATGTTTGTATTCTTCTTTATTAGATCTGTCCTAACCCAGCTGTTGTTGAGTTTTTGGCTGATAATTTTCCAGTTCCATTTATTCCACAACGTACCAATGCCTCCTGATGCCCCGTTTGAATCTGTTGCTATTCCTTCATAATTTTTTTGGGTTGCTATCAAATTTTGAAATTCTCGGTTATTAATTTTGGTCTCTTGGATCATTAAAACATCTGGTTGTTCCTACTTTATCAGATCTCTTGTTGCGTTGAGTTTTAAGGCAGAACCCAACCCCCTGCTGTTCCAAGAGACCAAGATCATTATTTACTTGGTTTATGGTGGTTCCCCGCCTTTTCCTTTGGCTGCGTTTTTTCCACACTCCCTTTCTGTTTGCCCAAGAAGGTGTCCATAGGTTGTTGAGTTCCGATAGCCATGTCCTTTGTTGCAGCCTCATCTCTAAGTTCCTTGTTGGATTTCCTCCCAGCTTTTTTTGGCTGTTCCAAAGTATTGGTTGTTTCTTTGACTTTGTTTCTGGTGAGGATTCTATCGATTGAAGGGGGGGGAGGGGAGGAAGCACTGGCATTAGCATTTAGCTGGGGAGGGGAGTGAGGAGATGGAGGGTCATCTTCAAGAAGTTCGAAGGGATTAGAAGATGGTTCAACCGGAGGAGCCGGGATGATGAGGGGGTGAGAGGAAGTAGCAGTGTTTTCATTTGCTTGAGGAGGGTTCTGGGCATTTTGTTTATTACTAGTTTTCTTCCTTTTCACTTGTTCCTAGTTATTTTCTTGGGTTTCTGCATTCTCAGTTGTCTCAACATCCTTAAGCTTGCTACATCTATTAGCGAAATGACCATACTCATGACATACCTTGCATTTGAAGGGTATTTGCTTATAGTCCAGCTGTTGGATGTGCATCCACTGATCCGCCCTGAGTTTGATTGCCTCTGGGAGCCCTTTTCCCAAGTCTACTTCCACGTAGATCTTGGCACAAGCGTGCATGTTGTCTTTTGGTTCACATCTATCAATATACTTGCCCACTGCATTCCCTATAGCTTTGACTGATTCGTCCCCCCAGCAATGAAGTGGGAGATGCGGCAACCTAACCCAAACCGGCACTGCGTTTGGTATGTCCATCTCAGGATCAAAGTCCGGAGACCACCTGTTCAAGTATAGGCCTCGCGAATCCATGAAGTATGGTCCGTTCCTGAAAATAAGGTTCCTATCTTCTTTAGATTCGAATAAAAATGTGTAGTAGCCCCTTCCACAAAACCTGATCGCAATTTTCCCTTGTATATTGGCGCTCCAGTTTCTCTCCACCCATTTTTGAACTGCTCTGGGGGAGGGCCACAGACTTGTGAACTACCCAACCAGTCCCCGTTCGGCCAGAGAAATGGTTGCTTTCCGAGGTAGAGTGGGGGGTAAGGCTATTTCAGGAATTTCATCTAGTTTTTTAACAAATTTACTTGCAACTGGTTTGGCTTTTGGGACTCCCTGATCAGCTATTAAGGAGGCGAAAGCTGCTTCTTGGTTTGGTTCGCCATTCGGAGAAGAAGAGCCATCCCCCGGCTGATGAGACATTGGGCAGAGGGAAGCTCAACAGCAGAAGGTTGCCAAGCTCTGGACAAGAGAGGTTAGCGCGAAAGGAGCCCACCAGCAGGAGGCCAGAGGGAAGGAAGGAAGCCTGACAGCAGCAGGCTGCTAGGTAGGGCTGCTACAAGAGGCAACGCGGGAGGCAGGGGCGCAGGCTAGGTCACAGGCTTGCAGCAGCAGCGCAACTCTACCATTGTTTTTCATAAATATTGAGATTGTATGTGTGTACTATTATGAGACTCCACTATGTATGGAAGCCATTACTATTAAATAAGGCTTGTGTAGTATTGTGAACACAATTATTTGTAAGAAGTCTTGCTAGAAGATTCTTCCTACTAGAAGTTTCCTTCTCTATAATGTTCTTAGGAGATGAAAGCACCATATAAATATTTAGAAGCATTGTAAAAGGTGTCTTCGAAATCATTTGTAATATTTTCCATTGTGTCTGTTATATTTCTTTAGACAATATATCTAAAGTAATATTTGTAAATTTTTCTCACATGGTCCCTCCCACTTTGTTGGATTTTTGGCTTGATATATCTAACATAAAACATAAGTCAAACTTTAGTATATGTTAGTAAGATCAATAAAAATGAATGGTAAAGTCATTAGGGCCTAGATATATTTTTGAATTCTATCCTCAAATGGTTTTGAGAAACTCTTCCTATTTTATTTTAAAATTGTATTTATTCCAAGATTAGAACGGTTGAGAGAGAGAGAGAGGTAAGTCAAACATTAGTATATGTTAGTAATATCAATAAAAATGAATTTTAAATTCATTAGGGCCTAGAGATATTTTTGAAATCTATCCTCAAATGGTTTTGAGAAACTCTTCCTCTTTTATTTTAAAATTATATCTATCTTTCCAAGTTTAGAAAGTGTTGAGATAGAGAGAGAGAGAGATAACATTTCTTAGGCTTTTAAGCCATCTATTGAGATGAAGAGGAGATAGGGGGGTGGATTAAAGGTAATTTGTGAGAGGGAAAGAGAGAGAGAGAGAGCATTGCTTAGTTTCGAAGCCATCTATTGAGATGAAGAGGAGAGAGAAAGAGAGAGAGATGAAGGGAAGAGAGGGAGAGAGAAGCCATCTATTGAGATGCAGAGGGGAGAGAGAGAGAGCGAGAGACTTATTGATTTGATACGATTAATTCAAATATTCAACTTGGGGCATTAATCTTGAAATATTTCACACAATGACTATGTTCATGACAAACCCTATGTTTGAACAGACCTACTCATAGTTTAATTTTCTAAGGATGGTTTCAATTATCCAAAGACAAATTTATCATAGAGAGGGAGAGAGAGAGCATTGCTTAGGAGATGAAGAGGAGAGAGAGAAGTCATCTATTGAGATGAAGAGGAAAGAGCGAGAAAGAGAGGGAGAGACTTATTGATTTGATACGATTAATTCAAAGATTCAACTTGGGGCATTAATCTTGAAATCTTTCACACAATGACTATGTTCGTGGCAGACCCTATGTTTGAATGGGAGCTACTCATAGTTTAATTTTCTAAGGATGGTTTCAGTTATCTATCCTCAAATGGTTTTGAGAAACTCTTCCTCTTTTATTTTAAAATTATATCTATGTTTCCAGGTTTAGAAAGTGTTGAGAGAGAGAGAGAGAGATCATTGCTTAGGTTTTGAAGCCATCTATTGAGATGAAGAGGAGAGAGTGAGGATGGATTAAAGGTAATTTTTGAGAGGGAGAGAGAGAGCATTGCTTAGGAGATGAAGAGGAGAGAGAGACGGGGAGAGAGAGAGAGAAGTCATCTATTGAGATGAAGAGGAGAGAGGGAGAAAGAGAGGGAGAGACTTATTGATTTGATACGATTAATTCAAAGATTCAACTTGGGGCATTAATCTTGAAATCTTTCACACAATGACTATGTTCGTGGCAGACCCTATGTTTGAATGGGAGCTACTCATAGTTTAATTTTCTAAGGATGGTTTC
This sequence comes from Pinus tabuliformis, assembly GCA_031772625.1. Taxonomy (NCBI): domain Eukaryota; kingdom Viridiplantae; phylum Streptophyta; class Pinopsida; order Pinales; family Pinaceae; genus Pinus; species Pinus tabuliformis. Next base: position 428,001,821 of record CM062807.1, read on the forward strand.
AGTTATCTATCCTCAAATGGTTTTGAGAAACTCTTCCTCTTTTATTTTAAAATTATATCTATGTTTCCAAGTTTAGAAAGTGTTGAGAGAGAGAGAGAGAGAGAACATTGCTTAGGTTTTGAAGCCATCTATTGAGATGAAGAGGAGAGAGTGAGGATGGATTAAAGGTAATTTTTGAGAGGGAGAGAGAGAGAGCATTGCTTAGTTTTCGAAGCCATATATTGAGATGAAGAGGAGAGAGAGAGAGAGAGAGAGAAGCCATCTATCAAGATGAAGAGGGGAGAGAGAGAGTGAGAGACTTATTGATTTGATACGATTAATTCAAATATTTAACTTGGGGCATTAATCTTGAAATATTTCACACAATGACTATGTTCATGGCAAACCCTTTGTTTGAATGAGAGCTACTTATAGTTTAATTTTCTAAGGATGGTGTCAGTTATCCAAAGACAAATTTATCAATTTAAGAAGGATTGAGAGAGCATATTGCTTATAGAGAGAGAGGGCGGGGGGGAGAGAGAGAGCCCTTTGTTTGAATGGGAGCTACTCATAGTTTAATTTTCTAAAGAGAGAGAGAGAGGGTGGGGGGGGTGGATTAGAGGTAATTTTTTAGAGAGAGAGAGAACATCACTTAGGTTTTGAAGCCATCTATTGAGATGGAGAGAGAGAGAGAGAGAGAGAAGGGGTGGATTAGAGGTAATTTTTTAGAGAGAGAGGAGAGAGAGGGGGTGGATTACAGGTAATTTTTTAGACAGAGAGAGAGAGAGAGAGAGAGAGAAAGAATTTCTTAGGTTTTGAAGCCATATATTGAGATGAAGAGGAGAGAGGGGGGGGGGAGAGAGAGAGAGAAGCCATATATTGAGATGAAGAGGAGAGAGAGAGAGAGGGAGAGACTTATTGATTTGATACAATTAATTCAAATATTCGACTTGGGGCATTAATCTTGAAATATTTCACACAATGTCTATGTTCATGGCAGACCCTATGTTTGAATGGGAGCTACTCATAGTTTAATTTTCTAAGGATGGTTTCAGTTATCCAAAGTCAAATTTATCAATTTAAGAAGGATTTTCTCTAGATCTACTGCAACACGGATTGATGCACAAGTAACATCATAGATTTGGACTAATATGTATCTATATATTTCACTAAATCATTCCCCATATATTCCAGAATTTCATCATTCTAGCAATGGAGTAGTTAATGGGGACATTAGACCTACATTAGGACAACATTTTAGGCATCAACCTTGGGGTCAAAATCAAAGTCTAGTAGGCAAATTACATCCCTCTCAAACCCATGAAGTATAGTGCATTGCAAAAAATGAGTTTTATGTCTTCTTTGAGCTCAAAGAGAATCATCTAGTACCCTCTACCACATAATATTAAGAAAACATACCTTTTATCAGGAACATCCAATTTTTATACATCCATTGGTTTATTAGCTTTGGGGAAAGATAAATTCCTATGGACTAAACTATTAAAACTCTCTCAACTAGAGCGAAAAAATTCTTTTAAGGTACAAATCATAAGAGTTTCACAACGAGATTTGCTTCAAAGCACTTTACAAACCATGATAGTGTAGCCTTAAGAGCATAACTTTTATGAATAGATACCAATTATTAGAAAGCCAAAGTCGTTGCAAAAAAAAAAATAGCATAAACTCCAATCCATGGCTAAGAGAGCCAAACAAAAAAGACCATCAACACTTATAATTAAAACTACATAAAACTAATAATTTTAATCATGATTTTACATACCCTTAATATCAATCTAATACACTTATATTAATGTATAATATCTCATTAAACTTTTATCAAATACTATTCATACATATATTTACATATATTTTTAAATAATATCAATTAATATTATTCATATACACAACAACAATATTAATATTTAATCGAATAAATATCATTGTGATTTTAACTCGATATAAAAGCCAAAAGTTATATAATCTAATGTTAATTGGTTTAAAAAAAAAACCTTTTATATAAGTTATGTTAAGTGATTTTTTTTAAAAGCCTTTTAACTTTTTAAAAATGGTCTCAATTGGCCCATGGCTATATTTCACATTGATGCCAAAGGAGATCGCAGTGAATTCAAAGCAACATGTTTTGCGATTGCAAAAGATTCATGATTCTCAACCTTCCTTTAAATTTCTCATATATATTAACATTTTTATTCATTTTTATTAAACTTCATTAATTTATAAAATATAATTTGTATATAATTTTATTTCTGAGGTTGATAAATAAATAGGATTTTTAGAATTTTAATTTAATTATCAAATATTATTAAGTAAATAGTTAACTTCTACAAAATATTCTAAAATATTTTTTTTATACTAAACACAAATGATAGAATATTTTTATAGTAAATACAGATGATTGAGATTTATCTCAAGAGTAGCTAAGCCTTTTCTAGAATTAATTACTTAAAAAAATTGTTAAATTAACAAGTGTTATAAGAAATGAACTATGGTTTTTTGGGTATATTGATAAGTCATTGTATTGGCTCATGGTGTTGAAACAAAGGTTATTTACAAATTAAGCCTTCTATAATAAAGTAGAGTTGAATCTCCATGGTTAAGAATCTTGTTACATTTTATTTAAATATATATAAGTGTAAGTCATATTAATTCTTGAATTGAGGCTTCTGTGATCCATAATAGTTGAAAGAATAACTTCGGCGTAAATCACATGTAGACAGACATTTGTCGATGCGTTTCGAACCAACTAATGTGGTTCATCGTCTGGACAAGTTGAAGAAACAGATCCAGCTTAGCATGTTAAATAGTCTGAGCAGAGTCTCCAACGGCTAATTTTGACGTTAGGACCCAGGTCAAATTATTATTTATTAATTTAATATTATTATTATTTTTATTATTATTTTTCTTATTATTATTTATGGAAATAGTGTGGTTCCTGACGATGAACCACACTAGTTGGTTCGAAACGCGTCGACAAATGTCTGTCTACATGTGATTTACACCGAAGTTATTCTTTCAAACATATTAATTCTTTTAATAATAATTAATAATAAAATAATTTAACATAAAGTTATAATTATATCTAAAAATGTAATTTAGTAATCAATAGTTATTAAGTGGAAGGTAAGAATTTAATATCCATGGAATGTTATAGAATATTCTTAATAGTAGTCACATATTAAAGGTTAAGATTGATCTCAAATGTAGTTATGCCCTTTCTACCCTTTTAATTAAATGGAAAATTAAAAAAAATGTCACATGAACATGAGTTATGGTTTTTCAGCATGTGGTATTAGTAAGTCATGTTACTGACCCACGGTATTATAACAAAGCCTATTACAAATTAAGAATCCCCATAGTAACATAGGGTTGAATTTCCATGGAAAAGAATCTTGTTACATGTTTTTTTAAATGTATATATGTTTAATTTATATATTAGCTCAGCCATATAAATTAAATGGCTAGTAAACTTCCATAAACATCAATCCATAATAAGCATTAAAAGGCTTACTCCATAATACATCTCAAATCCTATTCATGGTTTTCCCCATAAATTTTTTTGCATTTAATTTTTAAGTTGTAAATAGTTGTTTTAAAAATATCATGGGCCAATTACATGTCGTATCAATACCACATGTCCAACATGATAAATGTTGATATGAATTTTTTTTAATTAATTAGCTTGAGATAAATTAAATAAAAGGGCATGACTAACCTTGAGATAAATCTTAACCCTTGAATTGTGACTCTAATAAGAATACTCTGACATAGTTTATGGAGGTTAAATCTCTACCATCCACTTAATAATTACTTACAATTAAATTAAAATTTTGGAAGACCTATGAACATAACTAATTCTTTATAATTAATAATAATAATAATAATAATAAAATTATTATTTAGTTAATTTTTACAAACTTCTTTTAATCTTAGTAATGTGAGATGTATTAAGAGGTAATTTTTTTATGTCTCTCTATTTTTACCAACAATTTAATTCATATGGTTCAGCTAGTTTAGTTTATTTTATGGGTTTTTTTTAATCTTGGGAATGTGAGATGTATTGTGGAATAAATATTTTGATACTATGATTGATTGATGTTTATCAACATTTACCAACCATGTAATTTATATAACTACACTAGTATTGTATATGTTCTTCCTTGTCACTTATTATTTTAGTATAAAACAACACATTATATATATATATATGGCCAAGTGACACATCTCCACACATCACCCTTGGTTGTTGGTACACACCCCAAATTTCTCTAGGCTTTAACAACAGAGATCAAGATTTGGTTGCCAGTGGTAGCCATCAAACTACTCATGCATCAAAAGCACTAGAATGAGGGTCAATACAACAATATTCATAGATACATATCCATTACATCAATATTTCTCATCATCATGTTACAAGAAATTGAACTCGGGCCTGTGAGATAATAATCATTCTACCCAACTGTTGAGAAACCAAGTATAGTGTATATTAAGCTTGATTTCTCTTACTTGATAATTACTTGTGAATGTTATGCTTCTTCTTATTACTTATTATATTTTCTTCATCAAGAAATTATACAAATGT